>CAIGRB010050327.1:0-10286 GCA_903798255.1 Fraxinus quadrangulata | reverse complement strand
TTTAAGGTTGAAAGCCCACTTTGTTATCTATTGGGCCCCTTTGTGTTTAACCTAAAGCCCATACCATTGTCTCCCTATATATGCAATTGTCCATTACTATTCAAGGTGTGTGAATGAAAGTGTTGGAGCCGTTTATTGAGGAGAGGAAAGAAAATCGATTCTCTTGTTTATGCTTTGTGCTCTTGGCTTTGTGCCTTTTGGTGATCCTTCTTCTCTTCTTCTTCCTTAGCCTTGGTGGCTGGAAATAGTGGCTACCTTCTTCACACCGAGTCCTTTGTGGGCTGTTTAACATTGGAGCAACCAGTTGGGTAGAGGAGTATTGGTTTGGGATTGGTCGTGCATTGTGGTGTCATTTGGATTGGAGACTGAGCCCGGATTAATTGGTGTTTTGGAACCCAAATCTCAACAAAATATATATTAACAGATTGGATTATGAAACTTGAACTCTTACAATGCATTGACAAGACCGGTAAAAAGTTTTAATGGAGAACTTCTGGACGACAATTGAGGTCTGCCAAGGTAAAATATTAAAGAGTGCTTCATATTATTATTATTATTCTTGACACCTAAAAGTGCTATGTGATTCGTCCTAAGCCCTAAAAGTGCTATGTGATTCGTCCTAAGCGATGGTACAACTTAAAAATGATGGTTATTACTGGGAACATTTTTCCCTTTAGTAAAAGGCAGGTTCATGTACACGTGCTTGTGCGTGCAGGAAAATAACATTGAAATTCTTTTAAAAATAATATTTCTAAAATAAGCTAAAGCTAAATTAAGAAAATAAATACTTAATAACATTTCCAAAAACGTCTTTTTGCTACAAAACTCTAAACAAATATTTTACTTGCATCGTTCGTGTGTGATGAACACGAATAAGTGTTTTGTTAACATTCAATATTCAAAAAATCAATGAACATGGGAACAAAAGAAAATCGTGCTGGATCATATTTCAGAGGACAACAAAAATAGAAGTTGCACTATGTTAAACCTCTAACGAGTATATAGCTTAAGATCGGTATGAAATTAGCCGGAAACACTTGAGTACTACAACAACCAGCTAGCTGAAGCAGCTATTAGAACGATTTTCAAATGGTCGATAAATTCTTTTAAATAAAAATACTGGAGAAAAAGCTCAACCCGCAAACGGCACATCCACCATCATCATCGTCTATTGTTTCAACAATATGTATGCACCTCTGGTTATTTGTTCAAGAGCATAGACTCCTACAACTCGCCCAATAGGAATGGCATTAGTATTGCGCTCCGCAGACATTTCCCACTATATTATATTCTTACCGTATTTACAACCCCAACTATCAGAATTAATTCTTAGAGGGGAAACACATTCTGCACGAGAAACAACGCAAGAAGAGCAAGGCAATGGAAAAGAGGATTTATAAGAATTTTTTTTTTTTTGAAATTTCACTCTCCCTTCCAAGGAGACTCGAACCTTGGTCTATGACCTAGAAAGATGCTATAGTACCCATATATTAACTTTAGCTAATAAAAATAAGAAAATAGATCAAATAAAATTGCGGCAACATGAACGCAATAAAAATATTGTACCTAACTTAAGTGAAAAACAAGACTTCGAAGCACATTCAAAAACCAAGATAAACACAAAAAATAAGGTGAAAACGAGTCATAAAATATCTTTAATTCTTGATTTCCTAACTAGTCAATAAATTATCCTGGTTTCAAGGGGCAAAGCTGGAACAAAATCGATAATGAGGATACAATAGCCTATTGTACTTCTCGCACGGTCTAAGAATGGATAGAAAACTCATTGAAGCAGCAATAATGCTATAAAAAGACAAGATATACTCACCACAATGAAAAGATCGAGGACATTTGTCAAAGAATATAAGATCAACGTAATTAGAGTAACATGAGGATTGTTTGTTCACACGAAAGCAACCTCAGTATTGAAAGACTACATCTTCTAACAAAATAAAAGAATAATCTATTTTAGTGATATGGACCCCCACATATTCAAATATATATTAACAGACTGGATTGTGAAACTTGAACTCTTACAATGCATCAACAAGACCGGTAAAGAGTTTAAATGGAGAACTTCTGGACGACAATTGAGGTCTGCCTAGGTAAAATATTGAAGAGTGCTTCATATTATGATTTTTCTTGACACCTAAAAGTGCTATATGATTGGTCCTAAGTGATGGTACAACTTAAAACGTGGGCTGGTTTGATCTTATGATGGTTATTACTTGGAATATTTTTCCCTTTAGTAAAAGGCAGGATCATGTACACGTGCTAGAACCATGCTTGTGCGTGCAGGAAAATAACTTTGAAATTCTTTTAAAAATAATATTTCTAAAATAAGCTGAAGCTAAATTAAGAAAATAAATACTTAATAACATGTCCAAAAACTTCTCTTTTGTTTCAAAACTCTAAACAAATATTGTACTTGCATCGTGCGTGTGTGATGAACAAGAATAAGTATTTTGTTAAGATTCATCATTCAAAAAATCAACGAACAAGGGAACAAAAGGAAATCGTGTTTGATAATTTTTCATGGGACAACAGAAATAGAAGTTGCACTAAGTTAAACCTCTAACGATACGTATGCACCTCTGGTTATTTGTTCAAGAGCATAGACTACTGCAACTCTCCCAGCAGCAATTGCATTAGTATTGCGCTCCGCAGACATTTCCTTCTAGATTATATTCTTACAGTATTTACAACCCCAACTATCCGGATTAATTCTTAGAAGAGAAACACATTCTACAGGAGAAACAACGCAAGAAGAGCAAGGCAATGGAAAAGAGGATTTATAAGATTTTTTTTTTTTTAAATTTCACCCTCACTCCCAAGGAGACTCGAACCTTGGTCTATGACCTAGAAAGATGCTATAGTACCCATATATTAACATAATCTAATAAAAATAAGAAAATAGATCTAATAAAAATTGTGGCAACATGAACGCATTAAAATTTTTTGCATCAAACTTAAGTGAAAAACAAGAATTCGAAGCACGTTCAAAAACCAAGATTAACACAAAAAAGAAGGTGGCAACGAGTCATTAAATAACTTAATTTAATTCTCGATTTCCTAACTGGTCAATAAATTATCCTAGTTTCAAGGAGCAAAGATTGAACAAAATCCATAATGAGGATACAATAGCCTATTGTACTTCTCGCACGGTCTAAGAATGGATAGAAAACTCATTGAAGCAGCAATAATTCTATAAAAAGACAAGATATACTCACCACAATGAAAAGATCGAGGACATCTGTCACAAAATATAAGATCTCTATAATCAAAGCAACCTGAGGACTATTTGTCCACACGAAAGCAACCTCAGTATTGAAAGACTACATCTTCTAACAAAATCAAAGATTAAACTATTTTAGTGATATTGACCCCACATATTCAAATATGTATTGACAGATTGGATTGTGAAACTTGAACTCTTATAATGTATTGACAAGGCCGGTAAAAAGTTTTGATGGAGAACTTCTGGACGACAATTGAGATCTGCATAGGTAAAATAATAAAGAGTGCTTCATTTTAAGATTATTCTTGACACCTAAAAGTGCTATATGAATGGTCGAAAGTGATGGTGCAACTTAAAAAGTGGGTTGGTTTGATCTTATGATGGTTATTACTGGGAATATTTTTCCCTTTAGTAAAAGGCAGGTTTATGTACACGTGCCTGTGCGTGCAGGAAAATAACTTTGAAATTCCTTTAAAATAATATTTCTAAAATAAGCTAAAGCTAAATTAAGAAAAGAAATATTTAATAACATGTCGAAAATCTTCTCTTTTGCTACAAAACTCTAAACAAATCTTGTACTTGCATCGTGCGTGTGGGATGAAGAAGAATAAGTATTTTGTTAAGATTCAGTATTTAAAAAATGAACGAACATGGGAACAAATGAAAATCGAGCTGGATATTCTTTCAAAGGAAAAGAGAAATAGAAACTGTGCTAAGTTAAATCTCTAACGAGTATATAGCTCAAGACTGGTATGAAATTCGCCGAAAACACTTGATTATTACAATAACCACCCACCTGAAACAGCTATTAGAACAATTTATCGAATGCTCGAAAAATTCTTTTAGATAAAAATACTAGAGCAAACGCATCATGTTGTTTCAACAATACGTATGCACATCTGGTTATTTGTTCAAGTGCATAGGCTCTTGCAAATCTCCCAGGAGCAATTGCATTAGTATTGCGCTACACATTCTGCAAGAGAAACAATGCATGTGGGGCAAGGCACTAGAAAAGAGGATTTATAAGATTTTTGTTTTTTGAAATTGCACCCTTACTCCCATGGAGACTCGAGCCTTGGTCTAAGACCTAGAAAGACGCTATAATACCCATAAAGTAACTTAAGCTAATAAAAATAAAAAAATAGATCTAATACAAATTGCGGCAATATGAACGCAATAAAAAATATTGCACCTAACGTAAGTGAAAAACAAGAATTCGAAGCACATTCAAAAACCAAGATTAACACAAAAAATAAGGTGAAAACAAGTCATAAAAAATCTTAATTTAATTCTTGATTTCCGACTAGAAAAAAATTATCCTAGTTTCAAGGAACAAAGCCGGAAAAAAAATAATAATGAGGATCCCATAGCCTATTGAACTTTTCGCACGGTCTAAGAATGGATAGAGAACTCATTGAACCAGCAATAATGCTATAAAAAGACAAGATATACTCACCACAACGAAAAGACCGAGGACAATTGTTATATAATATAAGATATCCGTAATCAAAGCAACCCGAGGACTATTTGTTCACACAAAAGCAACCTCGGCATTGAAAGACAACATCTTCTAAAAAAATGAAAGAATAAACTATTTTAGTGATATGGACCCCACTTATTCAAATATATATTAACAGATTGGATTATGAAACTTTAATTCTTACAATACATCGGTAAGACCGGTAAAAAGTTTTAATGGAGAACTTCTGATTGAGGTCTGCNCTTCTGGACAACAATTGAGGCCTGCCTAGGTAGAATATTATAGAGTGCTTCATTTTATGATTATTCTTGACACTAAAAGTGCTATATGGATGGTCCTAAGCAATGGTACAACTTAAAAAGTGGGCAGGTTTGATATTATGATGGTTATTACTGGGAATATTTTTCCCTTTAGTAAAAGGCAGGTTCATGTACACGTGCTTGAATCGTGCTTGTGAATGCAGGAAAATAACTTTAAAATTCTTTTAAGAATAATATTTTGAAAATAAGCTGAAGCTAAATTAGGAAAATAAATACTCAATAACACGTCCAAAAACTTCCCTTTTGTTATAAAACTCTAAACAAATATTGTACTTGCATCGTGCATGTGGGATGAACAATAATAAGTATTTTGTTAAGATTCATTATTCAAAAAATCAACAAACAAGGGAACAAAAGAAAATCGTGCTAGATATTCTTTCAAAGGAAAAGAGAAATATAAATTGTACTAAGTTAAATCTCTAATGAGTATATAGCTCAAGATCGGTATGAAATTAATCGAAAACACTTGAGTATTACAATTACCACCCAGCTGAAACAACTACTAGAACAATTTATCGAATGCTCGACAAATTCTTTTAAATAAAAATACAAGGGCAAACGCTTAACCCGCAAACGGCACATCTACCATCATGTTGTTTCAACAATACGTATGCACATCTGGTTATTTGTTCAAGTGCATAGGCTTTTGCAAATCTCCCAGGAGCAATTGCATTAGTATTGCGCTACACATTTTGCAAGAGAAACAATGCATGTAGAGCAAGGAACTGGAAAAGAGGATATATAAGATTTTATTTTTATTTTTTGAAATTGCACCCTTACTCCCATTGAGACTCGAGCCTTGGTCTAAGACCTAGAAAGATGCTATAATACCCATAAAGTAACTTAAGCTAATAAAAATAAGAAAATAGATCTAATACGAATTGCGGCAATATGAACGCAATAAAAAATATTGCACCTAATGTAAGTGAAAAACAAGAATTCGAAGCACATTCAAAAACCAAGATTAACACAAAAAATAAGATGAAAACAAGTCATAAAATATCTTAATTTAATTCTTGATTTCCAACTACAAAATAAATTATCCAAGTTTCAAGGAGCAAAGCTGGAAAAAAATAAATAATGAGGATCCAATAGCCTATTGAACTTTTCGCACGGTCTAAGAATGGATAGAGAACTCATTGAACCAGCAATAATGCTATAAAAAGACAAGATATAATCACCACAATGAAAAGATCGAGGACAATTGTTACATAATATAAGATATCTGTAATCAAAGCAACCTGAGGACTATTTCTTTACATAAAAGCAACCTCGGTATTGAAAGACTACATCTTCCAAAAAAATGAAAGAATAAACTATTTTAGTGATATGTACCCCACTTATTCAAATATATATTAACAGATTGGATTATGAAACTTTACAATGCATCGATAAGACTGGTAAAAAGTTTTAATGGAGAACTTCTGATTGAGGTCTGCCTAGGTAGAATATTAAAGAGTGCTTCATTTTATGATTATTCTTGACACCTAAAAGTGCTATATGGATGGTCCTAAGCGATGGTACAACTTAAAAAGTGGGCTGGTTTGATCTTATGATGGTTATTACTGGGAATATTTTTCCCTTTCGGAAAAGGCAGGTTCAAGTACACGTGCTTGAATCGTGCAGGAAAATAACTTTGAAATTCTGTTAAAAATAATTTTTCTAAATTAAGCAGAACCTAAATTAAGAAAAGAAATACTTAATTACATGTCCAAAAACTTCTGTTTTGTTACAAAACTCTAAACAAATATTGTACTTGCATCGTGCGTGTGGGATGAACAAGAATAAGTATTTTGTTAAGATTCATTATTCAAAAAAATCAACAAACATGGGAACAGAAGAAAATCGTGCTGGATATTCTTTCAAAGGAAAAGAGAAATAGAAATTGTACTAAGTTAAACCTCTAACGCGTATATAGTTCAAGATTGGTATGAAATTAGCCGAAAACACTTGAGTATTACAATAACCACCCAGCTGAAAGAGCTACTAGAACAATTTATCGAATGCTCGACAAATTCTTTTAAATAAAAATACAAGAGCAAAAGCTCAACCCGCAAACGGCACACCCACCATCATGTTGTTTCAACTATACGCATGCACCCCTGGTTATTTGTTCAAGTGCATAGACACCTGCAACTCTCCCAGCAGCAATGGCATTAGTATTGCGCTCTGCAAATATTTCCTTCTAGGTTATATTCTTACAGTGTTTACAACTCCAACTATTTCGATTAATTCTTAGAAGAGAAACACATTCTGCAAAAGAAACAACGCAAGAAGAGCAAGGCAGTGGAAAGAGGATTTATAAGATTTCACTTTTTTTGAAATTTCACCCTTACTCCCAAGGAAACTCAAATCTTGGTCTATGACCTAGAAAGACACTATAGTACCTAAATAAGAAAATAGAGCTAATACAAATTGCGCAACATGAACGCAATAAAAATAAGTGAAAAATAAGAATTCGAAGCACATTCAAAAACCAAGATTAACACAAAGAATAAGGTGAAAACGAGTAATAAAATATCTTAATTTAATTCTTGATTTCTAAACTTGTAAATAAATTATCCTAGTTTCAAGGAGCAAAGCTGGAACAAAATCAATAATGAGGATCCAATAGCCTATGGAACTTTTTGCACGGTGTAAGAATGGATCGAGAACTCATTGAACCAGCAATAATGCTATAAAAAGACAAGATATACTCACCACAATGATAATGAGGATCCAATAGCCTATGGAACTTTTTGCACGGTGTAAGAATGGATCGAGAACTCATTGAACCAGCAATAATGCTATAAGAAGACAAGATATACTCACCACAATGAAAAGATAGAGGACAATTGTTACATAATATACGATCTCCATAATCAAAGGAACCTCGGGACTATTTTTTCACACGAAAGCAACCTCAGTACTGAAGGACTGCATCTTCTAACAATTCAAAGAATAAACTATTTTAGTGATATAGACCCCACATATTCAAATATATATTAACAGGTTGATTGTGAAACTTGAACTCTTACAATGCATCGACAAGACAGGTAAAAAGTTTTAATGGAGAACTTCTGGATGACAATTGAGGTTTGCCTAGGTAGAATATTAAAGAGTGCTTCATTTTATGATGGTACAACTTAAAAAATGGGCTGGTTTGATCTTATGATGGTTGTTAGTGGGAATATTTTTCCCATTAGTAAAAGGCAGACACATATACAAGTGCATGAATCGTGCTTGTGTGTGCAGGAAAATAACTTTGAAATTCTTTTAAAAATAATATTTCTAAAATAAAATAAAGCTAAATTAAGAAAAGAAATACTTAATAACATGTCCAAAAACTTCTCTTTTGTTACAAAACTCTACACAAATATTTTACTTGCATCGTGCATGTGTGTTGAACAAGAATAAGTATTTTATTAAGATTCATTATTCAAAAAATCAATGAACAAGGGAACATAAGAATATCGTGTTGGATCATCTTTTAAAGGATGACAGAAATAGAAGTTGTACTAAGTTAAAGCTCTAACGAGTATATAGCTCAAGATCGGTATGAAATTAGCCGAAAACACTTGAGTATTACAATAACTTGTTAGAATAATTCTATTATGTGGACTTCCATTTGATTGCAAATTTTACGGATTAGATGTATGGTTTGCAATGATACTGTGATTATGCCCAATATGTTAGTCATCACTTGGGCTGTTGAACACCTTACGGGCTTTATTCTTATAATGTGGTATTTTAAGTACGTGGGCCAAAATTATGTAAACCCTAATTAGGGTTAGAGTCGGTAATGGGACGGTTTTATAATTTCATATATAAGGCTAGGTCTCCTCTCCTCTCCATATCGTTTATTGGCTTGCCCCATTGACGGCTAATTCTTTTTAGGAGCAATAAGAGGAATATCTAGCTGGTAATATTCATGAACAAAAATATCTTCCGTAAGTCTGATTTTCAATCTATTATTTTATATTTATATTATTCTTGTTCTTAGCGTGATTACTAGAAATTTCAACAATTGGTATCAAAGCGGGCATGCTAAGATAAGAATCTTTTAAACAAAAAAATTTAATTGATTTTTGCCTATTGTCTGCTCTCTCTCGTGTATATGTGTCTGAATAATTACAATAGAATAATTTTCAATTGATTCTATCATGTCTCTTTTGTCTGTGTGCATATGTGTGTATACATTATCAAAGCAAAGAAAAAGGACCCATGCCACTATCTCTACTCTCTCGCATACATGGATGTTTGAATATTTGCACCTTGATTTGCCTTGGTTTGTATGTGTGTATATAAATGTCTTTTGTAGCACCTCATCTGTATGTATAACGTCTGTGTGTATCCGTGTTCAATCCACGTTGGTTTGGTATTAATGAACCTGTATAGTTGCCTTTGGTTTGTGTATAAATATCCCGTCGAGTCTGCGGTGCTCATTACTATAATAGTGATAAGTGCCGCTGGTCATTGGGGAAGCATTGAGCAGCTCGACTGCTATCAGCTCACGACTGTCGGTTTTTTCACGGGCCATGGGCTGCATGGAGATATATTAGGCCCGGCGGCGGCGCGAGGAAATGAGGATAGCCTAAGTTTTTGGTTTTGGTTGGTTTTCAATTGATTTCGGGACGGAGGCCTCTTCCGCAATTTGTGACTTTTTGGGGGCTTGCCTCCAATTTAACTAGGGGTCATTTTGTAATTATTAAAAAAGAACATTTGCTATAATTTCTAATTTCTAAGGTCCTTTTTTTCATAATTATAAATTTAGGGTCAATTTTGCAAATTTGAAATGTTGAATTTGAATTTTAAAATGGGATTTTAAAATTTGATCCACGTATATTTCAATTTCGACCTAAAATTTAAATTATATTTAAAATTAACGACTTTATACTTTTGTTGAAATATTTAAATGTCGTTATCATTTTTCCATTTAAATTTCATTTTCATATATTGAAATTTAGTTGCCAATTTCGTCTCACAATCGCGCATGAATTTTGCTTTTCATCGGTTGATGATTGTGATTATGTTGCATGATTATTATTATTATTATTGAATTTTTTCATGGACTTCAAGTCTGTCTTAGTGCTACCATTAAGTGAAATATTTTGAAATAAAAGTAGGTGGTAGCTGCCAAGTGGCACACACATTGTTATTTATTTGGTTTTCTTCAAAAAAAAAAAAAAACATTTGGACATTAGCATTGTAATTTTGAATTATTACATATAGTATATTGCCCAAAGGTGTTATTATATGTGATATTTTT
>CAIGRB010050314.1:72411-86165 GCA_903798255.1 Fraxinus quadrangulata | reverse complement strand
TTTTTTTTTTTTTTTAAGGCCAAAAATCATGTTCCCAAATAATGAACCAAAAGTTGGTATTCGGTTGGATGCATTTTTACCCACGTGGACAACTTAACACATCAAAGTACCATGCCCCATTTCCGTCAGGCACGTGACAATTTTTAGCAAGTGGGAATCATGAATTTCACTCTCATAATGAATGAATAACCATTTGAATAGACAAGTGAACAATAAGTAACTTTTTTTTATTAATAAGTAAATAATAACCTACGAAATTTTTTTAACGAGCATTCATTTGGTTAACTCTATTATTTATTGTTATCTAATTGGAAGATTCTAAAGACAGACAATAAAAATGAGATTCAAGATTCACTGATAGAAGGAAATCAGTTAAAGATAAATCACAAGTATAATAGCATATATATACAGCATAATAATATTTACTGCAACTAAATGAGAAAGTACAGCAACTGTATATTCATCTGAAGTTCTTGAACAAACAAACAATTTCAGGAGGGAAAAAATGATAATTCATACAAAATTTATCTTACATCTTATATCACTGAGCACCAATTTAGAGGGGACAAAATGTTAAGCCACTTGTGAACTGAACCTTATGATAACATGAGCTCCGACTCAAACAAATCATGACTCCTTTGGTAGGACAAACCGTAAATGATTGAACAGTATTTCGAGAAAAAGAGAAGCTTGAATCTTTATTCATTGAAGAACTGTGGAACAGTGGAACGACCATGCTTAAAGGCCTTGTAGGCAACAAATTTCCACATCTATTGCTGCTGGCTCATTCACTCATAATCAAAATTCATCCTTCAAATGTTAGCCATATTGGAAAACCACTTTGAAATCCTCTCCCCGAATTATGAGCATGGCAAGTTGAAATGGATCTTGGGCATTATTTACAGAAGTGCAATCAAGTTCTGCTTCAACTATAGTTTTTCTAACTGGCCAACAGAAATAAGGCGCTACTGACCATTTTTCCCTTTGGAAGTAAAAAATCTGCTGAAGCCACGGGAATGTTTCTCTGGTGCAGGAGTAGACGACAAGGAAGAAGATACCGACTGAGTAGGCTGGTGTTTTGGATGATTTGAACTGACAGGTGATCTCAATAGATTGTTGACTTCAGAATCAGAACGATTAAATGGGGAATTGTATGAATCCTGGGAAGAATTCGAGCCTGCTCTCTGCAAATTGATAGAATTGGAAGTGTCCTTCTCATTCGAATCGATATCTTGTAAATTCATGCTTCTTATAGTCGGTTCTTCAGTGAAGCGTATGCCTTTCTGACTCCTCCCGGGTGGGGAACCTGTAGCCTCTCCCTGGGGGCGTAAAGCTTTCAACTGCTTGCCGAGAAGCAATATGGTCTGTTGACACTCTTCTAACTTCTCTGCTGCAGCCGCCAACTCCTCCTGAAACGGAAGACGACATGGTGTTCTTTAGTTCAGCATGTTTTTTTAGCTGAAGCATAATACTGATGATGAAAACAAATAACGAGGTTAAAATAATATGGGAAGAACAAGAACTGGCATTTCTTTCTGCACTAATCAAAGTATACAACTAAAGCTAACTTTTCCGACTTTGGCTTCATGTCTTCTCTTTTTATTGGGTGTCAAGCTCTCAGGATGGGTTCTTTAGTTGTAGGGTAAATATTCGAAGAAAAATGCTAGAAGTACTCATGGGTGACCATCACTATACATCTTCACCATTGGTCCAAAACATGTCTCCCACCCATCACTGGCTTGTTGTGCGTCAACTTCATCGTGCACAACATTTCTGAGTACTCCTCAATCCTCTTCTTAGTAGTTTATACAAGATTTTACTGACTCAAAATGTTCAGAATTTTGCACTAGAAGTACACATTGATGTTCTTTAATACAGAAATTTCTTAACTTTGAACATTGATCTATCAAGACATGGTACTGTGGATCTTTCATTTTTCTTCCATGTGTAAGATTTGCACTATTATTTATTACTTCCACAAGAGTTATGTTCCATTTACATTTCTATGTGCCATCGTAAGCATCAACTCTTTTTCCACATCACATCCTTAGCATAAGGATTTAAACCATCAACAACCATAATTTTTATATGCAGAAAACAACAAGATAAAAAACATTATAGTCACTTCAGTGCTACAGAATCACCGAAAGATGGCACCAACCAAGAATTTGCAAAAGCAGAAGGTAAGCCAAAACCAAATTAATTACCCTAAAAAACTTCTTAAGGTTCACTGTCTAATTGAATTCCAGGATAAGTCGCTGTTCAATTTTTTTTTAAATTTTAAGATTAACGCTAAACATGCTAATACCCCTGAGTTTCATAAAGCATGCTCTGATTAGTTGAAACCTTCAAAAGTAACAGCTGCACTTAAAAGTTCAAAATGGAAAATTTACTAGGCTAGAAACTTCTTAGAAAATAACACTTGCATCTAGGTACTCATCCTTAAATGAGGGCTTCAATAACGTCCACCAAGAGTGCTAAGAATGAGTAAGTTTGTTAAAATGTAGATGTCGGTCAAACTGTGATTCTCAAATATCAAAAGAGACTAAGTATTCTCTCAATATGATTTCTCAAGAACAAGATGTAGTAATAGCCATTCTATTCAAATAATGAACTTAAAAGAGAAAAAGATGAAATTAGCTGTGTCGTTATAATGCAAATACTACTCTTCATAGGCAAGGAGGTCTAACCCAAATTTTCAAGGCAATCTATGTCTATTATATGTTTATAAGGTTGAGTCATGGTGATTGTAGAATATTCAATACTGAGAAGGCAACATAGTTTACAAGTTTCACCTGGTTGGTCTTGGCATCATTATCAGCTGCTGAATAACTCTCAATCCTGACATGAAAAATACAGAAAAGCACGTGAAAGGATTAGAAATAAAATTTAATTGAATTTCATCGTGAAGTCATCTCAATATTTAATAACATATTACACAATGTTGACAAAAACCTAGGACCAATTACATTTAAAACAACTTGAAACAAGATAAATTAAATTCAAGTCTGCCAAAACTGGTCAACTGCTACAAGGGCATCACCCAAGTTAAGCCTCATCAAATGCGGATACCATACAAACATTTGATAAAAACATGCTATGTATTTAACCATTGAAAGTCGAGAAATACCGTTATAAAGATAGAAGAGAGAGTGTGCAGTTTGAAGAAAAGTAGGTAGCGATAAAAAATAAATAATTTTTATCCTTAGATTCGTCAGTGTTGTGTAAAATAAAAAGCATTGAACAGTGATCTCATGAATTGCTGAGATATGACTTTGCACTCACACCATGTAGTTACCATTATGAGAAAGCATTTCACCACCAAACTAAAAATGGACCCGAAAATGGCTATGCCGAAAGTTGATAACAGAGGGCCATATGAAGATGCGACTTGTCTACATTTATTAGATTTGTAGTTGAAGAACAAAACAAGTCAGGAGGTCCTGATTTGAGAATCACTAGTTTTCTATTTGTTTCTCTTCAGTTGAAAACTGGATTGGGAAACGATATTGATTTATCAGTTGTTAGGCTTTAGGCACATGAACAAGCTAAATGCATGTTTGCTAGATCTCGACAAGGTATAACAAAATACTTTTGACCATATAGTTGGGGCTTTGAAAGTAAGGCTCAATTTATCACTTTGAAAAACTACAAAAACTAAGGCCAGTGCTGGAGTCTACATGAGCTTAAAGGGATTGTTACTTACCTTTGCAGGTGTTCTTGAAGATCTTTGCACCTGGCCAGCGCATCTTGATAATTTCTTTTCTCCTCTAGCAGCTCATTATCCAGAGTTTCTATTTTCCCATGGAGGAAGTTTACTTCAGTTTGTAACTCCTCTGCCCGTGCTTCAAGTGATCGGTAAGACTCTGCCATGCATTTGAGCTGTGTCTCGGCCAAGCTGTTCAACTTTTGAGAAGATGTTAATTGTGACATAACCTCTGAAAGATGCTGTTCTGTTTCCAGTAACTGCGACTTGGTACTTTCCACGTTTTCAGTACATCTAACCAGGTCAGTTTCCATATTATCCTTCTCCAGTTTCAATTGTTCCAACTCCTCCAATGAGCATTTCCATGATGTGGCAGTCAATTCAGATGTTGGAACAAGATTCCCATCATGTGGAATGTCAGGGTCAGAAGTGGAATCAGAAAATTGGGTGCAACTGTTTGAATATCTCTCGGTTGACGAGTCTACAATGCCCTTATTCTCTGGTAAAGCAATCTTGTCTATACAATCAGAACTACCAGTTTCCACTTCGGAATTTTTATATCCCAGGACATTGAAGTGGAGCTCACGTGCTCTGCTTAATACGAGAGAAAGCTCAAGAACGAAATCGGGGAGGTTTGTCCTACAGTTAATAATCTCATTGTATTTGGCAGAGAACAGATCCATTTTTTCATTCAGTCCTCCATCATGAGCTGTTACCTGGATGGCCTTAGCCTCTTTACCTAGAATCATTACAAAGTCATGAATCTGAGAAATGGCTACTGCTAATTCTTGGTTAATGGTGTGAAGAATCTCGGTGTTCGTTTTACTATCTCCAGAAGAAGGCATATCCTCTTTTTCAGTCACCTCAGCAACAGTCTTCTGGTCACATGCAGTGTCAAAACACTGTGCTGCCTCAGCAACACGATTTGATGACTTGGGATGTAGAGTATCATGCATGTCCTCTACAACCCGTTTAATGTCCTCCAAAACCACTTCCATGTTCTTCTCCTTGAACATCAAATCTAGAACCATAGAAATTCTTGATTGAAGCTTCAAAAAGGTAAGCGGATCAACATGCACCTGAGGAATCAGTGATATCACTTCATTAGGAGAAACTGGTGTTTCTGATTCAAGATGATCCTTAGATTGCACATCCGTGCTTTCTGTGGCTTCTATCGAAGTGTCATAGTTTGCAATTGCATTTCGTGTATTACCCGACAAGTCTGAACAAGAAACTGCTGCATTTGAATCATTTGATAAATATGCTATTTTCTCCATCTCCAGAAAATCATCCATAAGGTCCAGGCGATGTGCACTTTCAGACTTGAGTGGACTATCAACATTGTTTTCCTTGAAGTAAGAGTTCTCAGACATCAACACTGTAGCGCATGATCCAGCAACACTTGCAGCATCATCATTTCCACCTTCAGACATGGAGGTCAAGCCTGGTTGATTACTTTCATTTTGAATATATGAACCTTCAATAGGGACGTGAGCATTGGAATTTGTA
Source organism: Fraxinus quadrangulata (assembly GCA_903798255.1). Taxonomy (NCBI): domain Eukaryota; kingdom Viridiplantae; phylum Streptophyta; class Magnoliopsida; order Lamiales; family Oleaceae; genus Fraxinus; species Fraxinus quadrangulata. The sequence continues at coordinate 80,950 of CAIGRB010050314.1, read as the reverse complement.
GGACTTTTATGTTTACCATTGGCATGCAGTGGTACTTCTAGATCCTGAAGCTTATGGGCCGCATCAAAACACATACTCCTGGAGGCTAGGAGTTCACTGTTGCGATTTGCCAATGCTTCTTTCAACATCTTAGTTTCTTCTTCCATTGCCAATAGACGTTCAGTAAGTAACTCATTTTCCTTCTGGTACTTGTGTATACTATCAAGGGAAAATTCAGGCAGTTGGCTCAAGTGTGAAGTAGGAGGCTTTAACGGAGACCTCCTGAAACGTGAGTCTCCATAATCCCTCCCCAAAGTTTCAACTTCAAGTTTCATTTGGGCCAATGCAGCAGGACCAGGCAACTTTTTCCTAACAAGACCGCGTAACCTCTGACACTCCGCTTCAAGTTTAGCAATCTTTTTTACTCCTTCCAGGTGCTGCTTGTTGACTACTTCAGCAGACCGCACACTCATGTTTTTCTCCTCATTACGAATTTCAAGCTCTTTCGAAGCAATATGAAGTTCATATTCAAGTGAATTTATTTCCCTGTCAGAGGATTCAATATTGCTCTTCAGAAGTTCTATCTCTGCCTCAGCTTGTGATTTTTCTTCACTCAGCTTGATCAACATGTTAGAGCGCTCTTGCAAAGACCTTGAGAGTGCAGCATTTTCAGCAGCAGACCTGAGTAATTCTTGCTCTAAATTAGCTATATTTGCTTCAAGCTGGAGCTTCATCTTGTCAAATTGTTTTGTTTTATTAAGAACAACCTCATGTAACTTTTCTTCATGTTCTTCCTTCAAACTTCGTATCTGCCTCATGCACTCCTTGAGACCGTCATCCAAATGTGATGCCCGGCCTTCTGCAGTGAGCTTTAACAGCGTGACAGATTCCAAATGATTTTTCAAAGCTAAAGCTTCTGCCTCTGCCTTTTCCCAACCTGTACAACTAGTTGTTAGGAGTTAAGTTCTGTCCATATTAGACTAACTTAAAAAAGGGGAAATTACCCATAACAATACTCTAAATAAATGAATAGCTTTCTGCATATGTACTAGAGTCAGACCAGTGTCCAACCTGAGACAGCTTCTTCAGCAACTTTGGAATGTTGTTTCACTAGGTTTTCTTTATTAGTCATTTCTGAATGGGCTGCCGACAGTTTTTCATTCAAGTCCATTACTTCCTCTTCCAGATTTTTCATTTTTTCTTGGTAGGACTTCACTTCTTCTTCCAACCCAGATAGATGGGTATATGACTCCATTGAAATTTGAACGTACTTTGGTTTTTTATTGCTAGCCTGTTTAGCCTGTTAGAAAATGAAACACAATAAGAGAGTAAAAACTAAAAACCATAAGAAAGATGCACTTGAGAGAGAGAGGGAGTCAACAAGCCAAGATATATTCTCAAACACGGAACTGTGCACCGTGATACCGACAAACCTGGTCAGTCTGAGTTGTCCCTGCATCTGATGGGGCTGTAGAAGACTCCGACTCAACAGCTGCTGCATTTTCAGCTACTGCCTTATTAGATGAAGATTTCTTCTTCCAGGGCCAACTTTTTCGATCCATTGCAGGCTGTTGCAAACAAAAAGTAAAGAAGTGCAAGCTAACATTACAGTATTTTTCAATAGTGAGGTAATATCCCTAGAAAAGTAAAATGCATCCAATACTTATAATCACCAACACCACATAGGCCTAAACACAAACCACATTATGAATTTAATTAGAATGCTTCAATTGCCATTCATAACAAAATGCCAATCAAAATTTATAAACATAATGTTGCTGGTCTACTCATTGCGTTAAGAAAATTATGAAAGAGTTACAAAGCTTTTCAGATTTTTAAAAATGCTTGAAACATATTCCGAAAATAAGAATTACCAATCAGGTGGAAGATGCAGGTAGGAGGAAATCGATTACCAACCCAATCACAAACACAGTATCAGGACAGCAAAGTCACTAGGCACTCCAATATTCCCTATTTGAGCTTCCAGACTATGACATGCAATCACACAATAACTTTTTAGGGTGTTCAGTAATTAAGATATACAAAAACAAAGGGAGAAAAACTGGAAAACTTGAAACTTTTCAAGTGTGGACTGAGAATTTTTTTTCCCCCTTTTGAAGGTGTAAATTGAGAAAGAACAAGACGGAACTAAGAAAAAATAAGTTTGGACTCACAAAGTTCCAACGAGGATCAAAAGATAAATTAAGTGCAAATAACTGGAGGCCAGTTAGAGATTTTTGAGATATTATTGCTATAATGGTTCAATATTACAAAAGTGAATAAAATTTTTAAGGTGTGCAATCACTCAAGATAATTAAAAATAGGGCAATGGGGATAAAGAAAAGGACAGGTCACCAAAAACAATGAAAATATACTCTGAACTTGACATTCTTGTATTTATAACAAGTTTCTAAAAGATCAATGTCAAAGAAAGAATTATTCCATACATTGCTTAAAATTGGTCTAAATTCACAGTGCCCATAGTCAAGGATAAAACAACTTCGAAGGGGATGTTTGATTCCCATTTTTCCCAAAATACATTTTTATGTCCTTTTCAACCATACATTCTTTGTTAAAATAATATTACATGCAAATCAAAAAAATTTCCTTCTTTTTTAACTCTAGGTCAGTCCACTATTCCAAAATACATTCTTAAAAAATAATGGAAAATCAGGCCATCATTCATAAACTTGAAACCGAATGCAGGCATCAATCGCAATATGTGAACCCAAAAGCTTGTAAACAAAATATTTTCTCCCAACAGAAATTCATACACGTAACTTGGACAAAATATACATCATACAACACACCAAAAAGTATGGAGAAAACTAAAAAATAGCAATTAATTACCCAAATTCTAAATTCATTCATAGCTCTTGAAACTTTAGATTCTTATATTAAGAATAAAAGAACAGTGGAATATCCAAGAATGTTTAAATACTTTCTAACAAAATTGAAATAAAAAAAAAAAAGTTGATCGTCCGCCGGAATAAAGATAAGTAAAAGCTGATTTACAAGACTTCTAAAGCAATGAGACGCAACTGTGAATTTCAGGAAAATTGAAAAGGAAAAGTGGTTGAATAAAATTTACTCTACAAATCAAAACCAGGAAAAACGTACTAAAAATAGATTTAAACCATACAATTTGCAGAACACTAAACAAAAGTAAAGTTTAAATCTCCTGTGACGCCATCATCTAATTGAAAATNTAAATTTGTGCGCTGTATTATTATTTTCAAAGTAAATAAAAATTATTATAATAAAGAAATAGAATATTTACAGGAAATTGCATAATTGATCCCTAATGTTTTGAATTGGTAAGAAGTCGATCTACACACTTTGAAAAGAAGCAACTTGATCCCAATCATTCTTTATTGTTGCTCGTTATGTTCTCAATTATTGAAATTATGAGAGCCAACATTATGATTTAAACAATTTCGGTGATTTAGGACATACTTTATGGTTGTTATTATGAAATATTTGAGACTAACTTGCTCTTTTTGAATTTTTACGCCCTTATTTTGTATGAATTATAATCTAATTTTTTATCAAAATCAAATTTTAAAATTAATTCCATTCACATATTCATAAGAACCACAATTTTTCAAACAAATATTTCATAATTTTTTATTAAATCTGCTAAAAATCTAATTTTAATATTCACGATCTGGAGATTTATATACTAATGGAACGACATACTGAGCATTGATAAATCAAATGACGAATTTACCCTTGAATTTTTTTTAGACCACCGTCATTCTACGTGTGAGTCAATCTAGCTCATAATTTGAGCGTAGACTTGATGGCATGTGCAGCCGTTGTATCTGATTCTCGTTACGCCGCATTTAGATTTTATTTTTTTTTTTGTTTTCTTTTACTTTAAAATATTTATTTTAGGTAAGTCCGTAAAAAATTCTATCTGTAAAATTTTATAGAAATACTTTCTAATTGTTAATAGCTTCATTTAATTTGTAAAATTCTTATCAGTTATACATGGTCGTTAAAAAAAAATAATAAAAATCATTTTAAGGATACCGTCCAATGTGACAATCAGGATGGATGACGACGGTTGTAATTTTTCGTAATATTTTCATGAGTTTTCCCGAACTCACATCCTAAAATAACTGTCCAACATATAAAATAGGACAAATTACATACGAATATTACGAAAATATCTTCTCTATGAGATTTATTTTTCGTAACATATTACCGGCAAAAATTCAATGTATTCCACAAATTATACAGTTTTCGTTTCTGAATTTGGTGTAATAATTGGGTTGAAGAAAATGACATGGCAGCTTTTCTTCTACGGAGCGAGGAAATTTGGGAAAGGGCGCGTTAGTTGGACCACGACAAAATCGAAAATCGTGGGAGCAAATAGTGCATGTGGAGTTGGACTATAAATAGCAACTTTGTCATTGTATAATGATACATTTACCGCGCCTTCTTTACCTGATTCGCTTTCGATATATAAGTCACTTTTCTATGAATAAAAAAACTCATGATTATATTCTCTAATTTCCTCTATTACAATTTATTTTTAGTAAATTTTAACTAAGAAAAATGACGTAAGTCTTTAGATCTCTTCGTTATTAATATCGTAATTCATTTAGATATTAAATGTGTTTATAAAGTAAGATTTTTACTAGGTTAAGAAAGATGTTAATCACAAAATTAAGTACCCTGGATTGAACAATTGAAATTTATTTTTATCTTAAAGTAAGATTAATTTACTTGATTAAGATGCTAGCATAAAATTGGATATTCTTGACTGAACACGGAGAGTATGCAAACATTTTCCTGACCTAATCCTACATGAAAGACTAGCTATTCTTGGGGTTTATGTAAAAATGAAAATGATTTTATTTTTTATTTTTTTAGAATGTGTAGTTAAAAATGAGTGTTTTAAGAGAAAATAATTTTAAATTTAATAACTTTTGAATTTGGGTTTAGGGAAATTTATATTTTACACGTGTCGGTGTCCCTCTTACGCAGCAACGAAAAAACCGTTGCCTGGCAATCAAAATGACTATTATCTCCTTCAAATTTTCTCTTAGCTGCCAAGGTATCTATAAAGCTCATATTCCTATGTTCGATTTGGACGCTAAAAAAAGTCCGGATCCTGCTAAGATGTATGAACTGAAGGGTATTTTGGTCATAAGAACACACTTTCATTTCTTAAAAACATCAAGCCCACGTTAGATTTAGATATAAATCATATTGCCCCCAAGGCACATCTACAAGTGGTAAAAAGGGAAGGTGGAAAAACTCCAACTTTGCTTTAGGCTGTCACGTCAAGGGTTCAAATCCTGAAATATGGATTTGGCCATTGGGTAAGTGCAAGTGTACAAGCAGCTTTCCACCATGTACCCTTGAAAGCATAACTTGCGATTTACCTCTTTCACCAAAGTCCAGGACAAGGCAGGTGGGGGTAGTTTGGGATGCGGTTCATCCTTTTAGATATAAATCATATTTATAGAGATTTTGATAAAAATTAGTTGAATATGTGATTGAAAAGTTATGATATGCTATTTTAATAATTGTTGCCTTTAACATAAATTTTAATCTAACTTTTTAGTTAAACCAAATATAGATTAAATATGAAAATATTTGATAAGCTGAAGCGAATATATGGTGGACATGTATTCAATCACTTTTTTAATACTCTCTAATGATATACAGTTTATTGTACTACATGTATCTTATCGCATCAATAGTCTCGACTCTTAAATTTTTCAATTATCTTTTGTCTTGCTTTATTTAATTGTGCTTCCTAGAGCATAACTTGCTTATTCAAGATCCATTTTTTGAGTAAGGAAAATGATTAAGTAAAGCTAATTTTGTCTCGCACTTGTGTAAATAATAAGAATATAGTAATTTAGGTCCTATAACGTGAATAAAATTTATGGATCATATAACTAAGTTCTTGTTCACCAACTTAATTAAGTTCATTATTACGAGAGTTCATCTTACTTGCAGTGTAAATTGCAAAGTAAACCCTAAAACTTGTTATCATAACAAAACACCTCCATGGCCCTAATTAAGTTCATGTTTGATGAGAATTAAAATAAAATGTTTAGTAAATTTTAATAAAAATTGATGAAATATGTGGTTAAAAAGTTGTGGATCCCATAAATATATGTGGTTAAAATTAATTATTAACTTTAATTTAAATTTAAATCCAGATTTTAATTTAGTACACTTTTGTAGTCCCATATTAGCCCTCGTATTATATATTCTCTTGTCCCGTAAAAATAAACTTGCTTTTCTTTTTTAATTGTCCCAAATTATAAGTCATTTTTCTTATTAAGAGTATAACTGATTTCTTAATTTTTTTTAATATGTCCCTATTTAGACTATGTTTGGCCCTATTTTTTCAAAAATTCATTTTTTAAAAATCATTTTCAACTACATATTCTTTCATATAATAATTTTACATGTAAATCGAAAAAAATTCTTTTTTAACCGTACATTTTTCAAAAAATCAATATTTCAAAATACATTTTTTAAACCAAAATGGGGCTCAAACATAGGCTTAATGTGCCTTGTTATCATTAATAAATATGAACTACTCATATGCAAATAATTATTTAATGTATGAATATATTAGAAAAAATGTAAATAAAATTTATATTACTAACTATATTAATTATATTTTTTTAATGCGTGAAAATGGAAGCAATTCTATTTTTGTGAGTATATCTAAAAACAGTACGATAAATTAGATGAAATAATATTGCACCGTCATTACAGTTCTATTGCAGTTTGTGAGAGAGAATATTGTTGGGTTGGTTTGAGACCATTAACCCTGAGTTTTAATTGGTGGAGCCTAAATCCTAATTATGATATGAGTTATGCCTCCTGCATTTCACAACGGAACTGCCACTTATATTCACGTCAACCAAAATTCATGCAAATTATTGGCTAAGTACATGTCAAGTTTATACATGATAAGTGCGTTTTACAAACTTATTTTGATTCATAAATATAGATAATTGTCAATAAATATGTGAATATGGTTTAATTCTGTGTAATTTGTGTTTTGTAGGCTAAAAACGATGAACATTGTGAAATTTCGAAAACACAAGTGAAAAAATGACTAAAATGGAGCAAAATCAAAGTTTGAGAACTCAAGTGCAAATATTAAAAAGTTGTGTCGATCTCACGATAAATGTTTGAGAGTGTTGGGCATCAATTGGATGAGAAAAAAAGTCAAAGAGATGAAGTATAGTTGAAGTATTATCACATATTTAACTTCCCGTCGAAACATGATATGTTTCGAATTTTCAGTCTTAATTTGAGATCCATTTTTAGCATGGAAGACGTTCGAATTTGAAGATTTTATATTTCTGAAAGATTTGTAGCCATTTAAATAAGCTTTCTAACGTAATTGGAATTACCTCAATCGGATATCGAGAAAACAAGCTATGACCAAAATATTGAAAGACCTTACTTGTGTCAGAGAGTTTGATAACGAAGAACGTAGATCATTGTTTTGGATAGAACTTTCACAATTATATCGTTTACATCATCTCTCACTTTTAATTATGACTTTTATATTTGTGTTTACTATTTGAATTAATCTATCTGATCTTTACTTGATTGAATTTAAATTAATTCTTCAAAAAAATTTAAAAACCAATTCACCTCCCTCTCGATTAGTTATTCTTGAATTATCACAAATCTCCATGAAGGACCAAACAATTGACACTTTCACCAAAGCCCTTGGAAAAGACCTATTTCATCATTTATGCTCCAACTTGAAGGGAGTATTATGGGTATAATCATATGTGTAAATTGAAATCACCTCAATCGTACGTGTAGATTGAGATTCTATCCATTGTAATTATAAATAGCCTTATTTGACCTACGCTAATTTTGTATATAGAGTTATATCCATATTTACAAAATCATTAAAAATCAGAATTCATTCACCGAATTTTAACAATTACTCTCTTGAATCCTAACAAGGCGTATTAATTATACAAGTCAGTAAAAACCTAACATTTATTTTATTTTTTTAATTAATTAAATATAAAAAGACTGTTTTGTCCTTCTAAAAAAGGATCAAATACTGATTTATTTATTTATTTATTTTTTTGTCAAAAAGGGTACAGGCATCCATTTGCCGAATCAAATGGATGGAATCAGACGACAAGGGTGTTTTGCTTAATGAAATATTGATTTGAAGATCCAAATGTCAAAAGTGAAACAATATGCACAATTTGTGCAATAAGGATAAAAGATGGGGACATTCTATGCTATAATCCCTTTTTAGTTATTATCTAGTAAAATTCTGTTAAAAGTTATCAACTTTTCATTTTGACAAATTTTGATTTCAATCACACATTTTATAGAACCTTTAACTTTTATCAATTTTTCAATCACAAATTTAATCGATATTTATCAAAATTTTGATAAAACTTTTATAAAAAACTTTGCCATACATGTCCTAAATGAGATTTACTTGGTCTGCTAACCTATAAGAGAAAACCTTCAAAATTGAAAGATAACTAATTTTCACTTATATATATATATATATATATATATATTAAATGTT
>CAIGRB010050314.1:47567-60189 GCA_903798255.1 Fraxinus quadrangulata | reverse complement strand
GCAGTATTTATATACTGCTTTGGTTTCTGGAAGTCCATCGACCACACGACCAGTGTGAACCAATTTGAAATGGTTCCAATATTTTGCATGCTTCTTCCCCTTTTCTTCCCTCTTGCATCGGGAATATTTAATGTAGGTTCTTCATTTTGTTCCAAATCAATTGGAACACTAAGATCAATATCATCCAAATCAATTGGATGACTACCTTCACGAACGTCGAAATCTTTAATGTTTTCTGAAATTGGTAATTCATTGAGACCGACGAATTCATTCCCAATTTCATTTTGGGCATGTGTTTCGCCTTCCATAACAAACAAGTTTTCAATAAATACTCGTGCATCCATTTGCTAATAATAGAAATTGAATGTTGAAGATTTGAAATAGAATGTAGAAAATAGAAACTTAGAATTAAGAAGTAAATGAAGATTATGTAGTCGTGTATAAAATGAAATGAAATTAATGTTGATGTAGAATCAAGATAATAATGTAAAAAGGATGTAGAATATGAAGATGATAATATAATGAAATAAATGAATGATAATTACAATATTGTTGAATGTTGATAATTTGTAAAGTTCGAACCTATTTTGCTAGAGCCGAGCCCGAGCCTTGAGTTTCGACTCGTACGTCGCTCGGCTTGTTCGTTGACATAGCTAATATATCTTGAAATTTTTGAAATTCTAAGAGCAGTTGAGGTCCTTTTGGCCAAGACTGCCTACTTTTGAAAATGATGAAATTTTGAATGAACAGTCGAGGTCCTTTTGGCCGAAGCTGTTTACTTTGAAGAAATTCTTGGAAACAACTGAGGCCATTTGCCGAAACTGTCTACATTGAAAAAGAAGGAATTTTGAATGAACGGCTAAGGTCTTTTTAGCTGAAGCTGTCAACTTTGATGAAATTTTTTGGAAGCAGTTGAGGCCATTTGCTGAAGCTATCTACGTTGGAGTTGAAGTAGAGTGCTTCATTTGCTGAGATTGTAATGTGTGGACTTTGAAGTTGTATTTTTGAAACGTTGAGAAAACAAAGCGTCCTCGATTATTGTACACAAATGATTTGCTGTCTTGTACGTTTTCAAGAAAAGACGACTGAAATAGTTCACTTTTCCATACACGCAACCGTTGCCACATTTAATGGGCAATGATGAATGCTACATGCGTCATCTTGGGATGGATATGCGTACGCAAGCATGAACTACACACTCCAATCTGAACCATTAAATACGAAATGACAGACATTATGGATGGCTCAGATTGACTTTTAAATGAATGGCAGGATGCTTCGGATTAAAATCCAACGTTTGAGGTTGATGACCTTGCATATAAAAGGCAAAATCTTAAATAAACCATTTTTTTACTTTGCTAAAAAAGAAATCAAACTCCCAAAAACTCTCGAATTCTCTGTGATTTGCCCAAACCTGTCGAACTTTTTCGGCCACCTTTAAGAACTCCAGCAACTTTTTTTGTCTTTTGATTTCGTAAGTATTTTTTTGACCAATATTATTTTTATTTCATTTTGAATTACATGACTTCTTCATCTTTTGATGTGGGGATATATACATTAGGGCAGTAGCCTCAGAAATAAGGGTAACCATAGCCAATACCATCAACCTTGTCTATGCCATAGGGCAGCCCATAGTGGTTTGCCCATGAGGAAGGGTCATCAGGATTATGACACGGGTTTAGGAAGCCAAAATTCCTTCAAACATAACTGTTGCTAACCTGGTAGATATTAGAGAGAAACATTATATCCTTTATGCCATAGAGCTTCTAGCACCCTCCCTTCATGAGCAAGCCTATTTTCTTAGGCAGGGATGTGTAGCAGTTAGCACATTTCTTTTGAAGGAGGAATTTAGTCTGCCTATACATCCATTCTTTAGCTTAGGTACCAACACCTACCCAACTCACCTCTAACTCCTAGGCCCAGCTACTTGGGACCTATTTCATGTGGAAGAAGACTTCCATGGGTGAGGACATGGCCATCCACTTCGTTCAATCCATTTTCTAGCCTAGAGTATTAGGTAAAGGGGACTCCAAGGACTGGTATTCTCCTTGTCTGTGGGGGAGGGGGGGCACATTTCCCTTTTATCATAGGCCCTCCACTCCTCCATCAAAGGAAGGAAAGAGACTTAGTTTTGGGTTAGGGGACAGTGGCAGACGTGTGCGGATGACAAGGTCCCTCACGTATTAGTTCCAACCACCTACTATGAAGCTCGTGAGTGCTTTATCCTTAGTTGTCTATGTTTTATAATTGAATTGATTCTAATCTTGTATATGTTGCATGATAGGTAGATCGCTTCAAACTGAGCTAAGTAAAATTGGGCATTATAGAGGACATATACTTTCATCATCCGTCTTATTGATCGTTTTATCGTGACCAGGCGATTTTTTCAGGAGTTCGAACTAATGGCTCGACGAGGTGAAACTTAGAAATTTCTTATTGTCTGTATAGGGTAGGTTCATACTGAACCTCCATGTTTTCTTTTAAAAGGGGGAAATGCCCAGTCCTTGATGTGGCTTCCATCCTAGTTGCAACCTCCACAGTTGGAAAGAAGGGGTTCAAGCCTTCATCTGACCAAGTATAGAAGGTCAGCAAAGAGGCTGCAGGTCAGAAGGGTAAGGTGTCCTTAAAGGATAAGGGAAAAGTAAGGTAGATGAGGTCCACAAGGGGAAATCTACATTCTCTTCTACCGAGAAGAGGAGTCTATTGTTAACTTCCGCCTCCATTCGAAGTCCCGATAAGGGAAAAATTAATGGCAGGCAAGAGCATTCGAAGAGGGGCAGGGTGTCAAGCGACACTTCAAATATTTCTGATGTAGCACCCCCTAGGACCAAGCTTTCTCTCTCCAAAAGGAGCGATAAACTGGCTCTGGATGCTCTGTCCATGCTCTTAGAAAATTCAATAATTTCAAAATACATAGCTTCGACAAAAATAAATTTTATACAAATTTCAAGTAAATATATATACTTAAACTTGGGGAAAATATGTTATTGTGTTGGGTGAATGAAACCCAATAGGAAAAATCAACCATTATGAGACAAAGGTCATCCCAATCGAGCAATATTTTCAAACAAAATCCACGTATTATATAAATTATCATACTTGGACTTGGGGAACTATTGTTACGCTTCGCCACGGAAACTCTAGTCCAAGCATACATGGGTCAAAAGGAATGTCAAATGTTGACCAAAATCAATAGGACGAAGCTTGCTCAATAGTCGAATCCTTCTATCCTAAACTCACTTCCTCCAAGGGGTTTCAAAATGGAAGCAATTCCCAAGAAAATGAAAGTATCTAGCGGATGATTGATGTGGAAATTTGTAGCCCAATTAACTCAAATCCTATTAGCCTAATTGATTATGTACATTGACACATTCCAAAGGGTGGCTCCTCTTCCACACATACTCAAGTGCAACCTATGGCAAGTGGATGATGAGACAATTATAATAGGACATCCTAGTAGGTCGAATGAAGCCACGTCTGCTTCATCCAATGGTCAAGACAACGATTGTAGCACTATAAATACCAACCCTTGTAACACTTTGAAGCTGATTGGACTTGAAATACTCAAAATTACTTTGCCCTATCTCTATCTCTTTTGTTTTGAATTATTTGTTCTTCAACAATTAATCATATATGCTTGAGAGGTGGTTATTGATAAATACAACGACTTTTGATTGATTCACCCCAATGTCCAAACATTTGTTTGGCTTGTATCTGGAGACGTGTCTTTTAAAACACATGCCATTTGTTGCTTATCCTGTGCGGACGCGAGTGGGGCCCAAGATTTGGTTTGCTTGTTTTTATGAGTCAACATATATAAAAATAAGGAGTTTTTGGATAAGGCTTCCCAGGCCAAGGAGGTTGTGAAACTTGCTCCTGCTTTAACAGAGATTGAGAATTTGAAGAAAAGAGTCCACTTGTATCAAAGTGAAGTGGTTTATCTTACTAAGCGAGTGGAGACCTCCAATGCTCATCAGAAGATAGCTGTTGAGGCCTTAAAAAGGTCAAATAAGGAGAATGCTGCTTTGAAGTACTAGATAGGGGAGCTCGACCTCAGAATTACTGGCCTCCCTGAAGAGGTAGGGTCAATGATGGGGGAAGCCTAATATGTTGGCAACGTTGTTACGAAGCAGTATATAGCCAGGTTCTACTTAACGGAGTATCAGAGATTCATCAAATACTAGAGGTGGTTTGTTTACAATGAGGTGGTGGATTGGATTGAGGTAAACTGAACTTTCAACACTTCAGAGTTGAGGTTGAAATTCTTAGAGGAGAGGGAGCTTCAGACTCCATCAGATGGAAACAACATGATAGAACTTGAAGAAGATGATGCTGGGGATGACAATGCAACTCTGAAGCAGTTGGCCCCAATGCCATCGTTCCCTTTACCGATGTCTCTCTCCTACCTACTTAGCTGTTTGGCTTTTTATTTGCATATTTTTAATGTAATTGGCTTCGACCCCATGTACATATGAATTTTTTTATTGAATGAAAATCTTTTCCTTACGTTTATATTACCACTTCGCTAGATTTTATTTATAACATTGATTTTCGACGTGTTACTATTTTCCACATACTTCAATCTTACTTCTTTCAATCAATATTTATAAAATGTTAGGATTTCACTTATTTCTTGACTTTAGCTTTCCCAAGCATAGGGTTGGACGATTTTTCCATGCAAGGGCTTATCCCATGGTTTCATCCATGGGAAGCATGTGTTATCCACTTCGACGAATTAGGAAGTGGTTCCATTCGGAATTCGACTCTCCGTCATAGTGTTCACACTTCCTTACATGGTGGATAATTCATCCATACAAACAGGGAAGGACGAGACATTTTAAGTTGGGGGACACAATCAAATTTGCATTGTGAGGAATTTTACATTCGAAAATTTACATAAAAAAATAATACCCCATGTAATTTTACATCTGAAAATTTACATGGAGTATGACTATTTGAAAAGTAAAATTTCGAAAATCTTGATATCATATCCCACATAAATTTTCTAATAAAATGACGTAAATTATATTGAGAAATTTGTATCGCAAAAATAATAATAATCGTAATTTTTTTAAAGAAAATACGAGTTAGACCTTTTTTTTAAGATGCATGTTTGACACATTTTTAACTATTTTTGATATCTATTTGGACCATTCGATATGCCTATAATGTAGTTCTCGAAACGAGTTTTGAGATGACATATGCGATTTTTGAATTTGGCCGAATGGTCGTCAATTTTTTTTAAAAGTTAGCATGTGATCGAAAGTTAACATTTTCTACGATTGATTGTTTTGCGAGCCATTAATAACATCGAAAACTAGGCTGTGAAGATTTTAAAATGGTGTTAAGAATGTAATATTTTGACTTCTCTTGGCATCCCATAATGACTTTGAAAATTGAGACAAAAACATAGAAAAAATGGCCCCAAAGTTGGGGGGATCACGTGACCCCTATGCCCACCCATATGTCTGCCCCTACATCTTTTCCCATGGCTTTGTCCATGGGAGGTGTTTACTTTAAGAAGAATATAATAATGCCGCTTTCATTGAATTTAACAAATTGTACATAGATTAAGAGCTTTTACATGCGTCCCTACTGATATTACCTTCTTAGGTGTTCCGCATTCCAAGGATAAGATTGTGTCTTTCCATCCAAACTTTCGATTTTATAAGTTCTAGGTCGAAGCTCTTATTTGATACGGCTTCTAGTTAGGGCCAAGGTTCCATCTCACATTTTCTCGACTCATAGCTGGATATTTCATTAAATTGTAAGCAACGAGGATATGATATACCTACTTCGACCAAATTGAGAAAGAAGTTTCTCCTATTATAGTCTTGCTAGTAGTTCGAATAGCCCATAAGACCTAGGGTAACTCATCAATCATGGCCCTTTAGAGGTGTCTAACTTCCTTTTAAGGGTGTACACAATTGTTTTGTTGACAACTTCTAATTGGTGAGATTAGAAAAGTGATCTTGATTCCGAGTTCTTCACATAGGTCCCTGATTTTCTTGTTATTAAATTGTCGCCCATTGTCAGATACATTTAATTGGGGGAATGCAAAATCGGCAAATAATATTTTTCCACAAGAACTTGGAAGTGTTAGTCTCAGTTATTTTAGTCAGGGTCTCCGCCTCCACTTATTTAGTGAAATAATCAATGGCGACGATGGCAAAGCTAGCATTGCCTTTTCCTTTAGGTGGGGGTCCTATGAGGTCAATTCCCCAATTGACGAATAGTCAAGGGCTGGAGACAACAGTTAACTCCTTGGAAGGTTGCCTTTGTATTGTTAAGAAGCACTGGCACTTGTCACATCTTTTCACAAAATGCTGCACATCATTTTTAAGGTAGGCTAGTAGTATCCCTATCTCATCACCTGTTGTGCCAAAGCCCATTCTCCAGAATGGTTGCCACAAATCTCTTTATGAATTTCTCGAAGAACAAATGTGACTTGTTTGCCTCCTATATATTGGAGGAGGGGTAGAGAGAAACAGCTTTTATACAACACTTCAAGATGGAGTGCGCTGTTCTCCTTCTGCTCTTCCTCTTTATCAGTGGATAGGGCCTGGTCTTTGAGGAGTTCTATGATGGGTTGTATTCAAGGAGGAGTGCTCTCAACCCACATCACTTCTCCATCTTTAGTAGTGGAGGGTTTAGAAAGGTGTTCTATAGGTACCACATTAAATAGCTTAGAATCTTTACTATTTGCTAACTTCAAAAGAGCATTAGCATGAGCTTTTTCCATAAGTGGGATTTATGCTAACTTGAACTTTTCAAATGATGGAATAATTAACATTTTCACTTGTATTTCTTTGGTTAGTCTGAGGCCTGCTAAGAAAGATTTATATTTTGCTACATTATTGGTAGTTTTGAACCCAAAATTTACTGTATAATTAAGTTTGTAACCCTCTGGGCTTATCAGGACCACTTTTGCCCCCAAACCCGCTTCCCCAGATGAACCATCAACATACAAATTTTATGGTAGCAGTTTTGATAGCTCCATTACTTCCTCCATTTCAGGAGCATTGATGAATTCTAAAATGAAGTCCGCAAGCGCTTAGTCCATGATTTTCATTTTTGTCCTGAAGACTATATCGAATTCATTAAGCTCCACAACCCATTTCATTAACCTCCCGGAGGCATCTGGTTTCTGAAGCACTTATCTCAGTGGAAAGTTGGTTAGAATTTGTATGCTGTGCTTGGAAATATGGCATTCACTTATTAGAGGTTGTGACCAAGGCAAGAGCTAAATTTTCCATGTCTGGATAGTGGATCTCATCACTAAAAGCACTTTGTTTACATAATAAACAACCAGCTGGTGATCACCATCTTCTCTTACAAGTATTGAACTGTTGGTATTAGTAGATACCGCCAAGTATAGTTGCAGGGGCTCATCACATTTAGGTTTTGAGATGATGTAGGCCCGTCCTATGTGTTTCTTCAGCCATTGGAAGGCCTCGTCGCACTTGTCTATCCATTGGAACATCTTTCCTCCCTTTAGATTCTTGAAGAAGAGAAGATACTTATCAATTGTCTTTGAGATAAAGCAGATCAAGGCTGTTGCACGTCTTATGAGGATTTTCACTTCTTAAGGCTTTTGGAGAGCCCTCATTTCAATCTGAGCCTTAATATTCTCAGGATTAGCCTTTATGCCTTTATTTGGCCATTTAGCCTAAGAACTTTTCGGAGATGACACCAAGCACGCACTTAATGGGGTTTAACATCATTCTATACCTCCTCAATTCTGGAAAGCTTCATCTAAATGCTTCACTCGATCCCTTATTTTAAGGCTCTTTACAAGTATGTCATCTACATGGACGTCTATTGTTTTATCAATAAGGTCAACAAACATTTTGTTGATGAGTCTCTGATATGTAGCCCCGGTATTTTTTAACCCAGAGGGCATCACCTTATCGCAATAGAGACATCTGTCCATTATTAAAGGCGTATGTTCTTTATCAGCTGGGTACAGGGAGATCTGGTTGTAGCCTGAATATGCATTCATGAAACTCAGCAATTCATGTCCAATAGTGAAGTTAACAAGTTAATTTATTCGTGGAAGGGAAAATTTGTCCATGAGGCAAGCTTGATTGAGGTTGGAGAAATCAATGCATATTCTTCTCTGGCCATTATGTTTCTTGACAAGGACGAGTTGGAGACTCACTTTGGATAACTGGCCTCTTTGATGAAGCGATTGTCAATCAACTTCTTCACTTCTTCTTTCAGGGCCTCATACCTTTTTGAGCTAAGGGCTATCCTCTTTTGTCAATACATAACAACTTTAGGATCAATTTTCAGGTGATGGCAACCAACCTTTGGGTTAGTTCCAACCATATTCTCATGTCTCCAAGCAAAGACATCAAATATTTACATAAGAAGTGTTTCAACTCATCTTTAGCCTCAATTAGCAGATCATTTTCAACCTGTAAGAACTTGGAGGGATCCTGGGGTTTCACTGGAAAACTTTCTAACTCCTCAACTGGTGTGTCTTAAGGTCTGCATTCGATGACGCGAGGATTCATTAATCAAATTTCATTGTTTCTTTAGGGGCGTTTATCACTCTAAAGATAGCCTTTTTCTTCAGAAGCATCTAACATTTCGACGTATTTTCCTTGTTTGAGGGTTTGCCTTGTTCAGGGGCATCATCCATGTTAATGTCTACCAGAATTACGTTGATGTCTTGTGATACGGCCTTTCTTAGGGTGTTCATATAAAACTTGAACCCATCCGATTACCTTAAATTGTGGCTATGCCATTTTTAGTTGGAAAGTTCTTGCGTAGGTGGTGAATGGATGTGACGGCCCATAATTCTTTCAAAGTAGGTTATCTCAAGACTCCATAATACGTTGAACGGTTGTCTACTATCAAGAATTCCATAAAAGGATTGGCCACCTGGGGCTCTGCTCCCATCTCAACAGCGAAAGTAGATTTTCCTCTTAGAATGATACTGTCTCTCGTAAATCTATACAATGGGGAAGTTATGGGACTCAACTCATGATCCACAACCATTTTATCAAAGGTAGCTCCAACAATTATGTTGATACAACTCCTATTGTCTACTAACATTTGTTTTTAACAATTACATGCAAAAACTGCCCTTACAACTGGAGTGCAGTGGCGGGTAATGGAAACATGTAGTGTCTTCCTGGGTTAAGTTAATCGGTTGTAACTTCCTGCTGGCTTGGGGGTGGTTGTTGTCAACAATTAGGCTTTGTATTAAAGGGTTCTTAGCCTCCATCGCATAGTTCCTTTATGCAAAATGGGATAAGAAACAATCAATTTAGAGTAAAAATGGAACAAAAATGTTGTCAACAATCTTTGTGGCTAGGCCTTTCTTACCTTTTCATAGGCTAAAGCAGGTACTGCATTTAGGGAGGCCGCAGCTAGCGCCTGTCCTGAGTTAAGGATGGTCGACTATCCGACCTTATGATCCATTAAATGGAAAGTAAGGCCTCTTTTTCGTTGTCTTTAAGGAGGTGGGAGTCCTTGGTTAGTCATATTCCGGTGATCTTTGAATTCCTCATTGATGATCTCACGCGTAATAATTTCCAGTAGGGCATCATAACTGGTACGATCCTTGTTCTGTACATTTCTTCAAAAGAGAGAGTTCATGTCTAGCCCTCATCTCAAGGAAAACAATGTTTCCCTATTATTAACTTGTATAGTAAGTCGCTTCATATGTAAAATGGGATAAGAAACTTTCAATGATTATCCTAATTGCTGCCTCATATCAAGACGCTGTATAAGCCCTCCACCTTCTTTGCTCGTTGCGAAGCGCTTAAGGAAAGCCTTTTTGAAATTTGGCAAACTTTGAATACTTCCGTTGAAAATTCTATTGTACCACACTTCGGTCACCCACTCGGAGGCAAGTGAAAGAATCTACGTTTTACTGATGGAGACGAGTCCCTTAAGCTCATATGAGTTTTAAAACTGTTGAGATGCTTTGCTGGGTCACTCTTTCCATCATACTTGGGAATTTTAAGTGATAAGAAGTGTCTTAGGATAGAGCCGTTTCTTAGTCCCTGAGAGAAAACAAATTTTCTTCATTGTCGTCAAGGTCGCAAGACCTTTATGGTTCACCAGAATCTTCATACTCTCTGGCCTGATGTCAGGAGGTAGTTGGGATGGGTCTGCTTGATTTTTGGCTTGCTCTATCCTCTTCTAATGCCTATTTCTAGGCGAAGGGTTATGTGGTACATTTTCTTGTACATTCTCGTGTTGTGTCTAAAAAAAGTGCTTGATGCATGTTCCTAAGTGTTGGAGGCGGCTGGGCACGCCTATTTCTAAGTCCTGTCGGACTTAGCCTATTAAATACACTGGAAAATCTCTAAGGCCTGAACTATGGCTCATATGTAGGAGAAAAGTTGTCCACTCCATTGAATGGAAGCTCAAAAGGTCAGCTATACACGTAATTTGAAGATGTATTCACACCCACTTCTCTTTCTTAGGGGTCTTCATCCTCTCATAGTGATGAGGTGCCCCTTGGACTTTGAACCTCATCATCTATGGGTTAATATCCTCCATGAAGTGCAAAAAGGGAGACTGGCCTGTCTTGTACATAATAGTCCCCTTGACGGGGACAACTAGGAATTTCTTGACCTCCTTTCTCGTGCATTTGCTTGAGTAGTTCCTCCATGACAATATTCTGTTGGGTGATATCTTTCATATTTGCGGCCATTGTAGCCACATTCTTTGTGAGCCCGACAACCGCATGGATCCACCTCTTAACCCATTTCGTTGATGCAGGTGTGAGATTGATGGCGAGCTGCAGGAGCTGTATGTCAGGGTTTACCTTCTTTAGGGTGTTCCCTAGCCCTACAAGATGCTGACTCTTCATTGTCAGAGCTCACACTGAAGTTTTTTCTTCAAAAATAACTTTCTTGATAATCGTTTCTCAGCAAATGATGTTCCTTTTTCAAGGAACAACAAAAAAATTTTCCAAATGTTTTCTCCTAAAGTTTTTAGGTATTCTTTCTTCAAGAACAACGCATTTTCTTCAAAGGTAGAAAATCACCCAAAATATATTTTTCGATCAACTTTTCCACAGATTTCTCGTGGTTGAATATGTGATTTTCCATAGACGATGTCAATCTGTAGATCCCTAAAAAAGAGCCAATAGGATCCCAATCCCTTCTTGTTCGTGCAGGATAAGCAATGAATGCCATGTGTTCTAGAAGACACGTCTCGAGACACAAGTCAAACAAATGTTCAAACATTGGGGTGAATCAATCAAAAGCCATTATATTTATCAATAACCACCTCTTAAGCATATATGATTAATTGTTGAAGAACAAATAATTCCAAGCAAAAGAAATAGAGTAACGTAATTTTCAGTATTTCAAGTTGCATTAGAAGTATTACAAGGGTTAGTATTTATAGTGTTACAATCGTAGTCTTAGCCATTGGATGAAGCAGACATGGCTTAATCTGACTCACCAGGATGTCCTATAATAGTTGTCCTATCATTCACTTGCAATAGGTTACACTTGAGTGTATGGGGAAGAGGAGCCACCCTTTGGAGTGTGTCGTGTATGATATATGTAGTTTCTACACTTATTCGATGCCCAAAATCATGATATTTTATTGTCTTTTGGATAAAATTCTATATAATTTATGTTATATGCCTTGTGAGGGGTGGGTTCACGGGAGTGTCACATTAACTCATAGCAAAGCCCAAAATTTTATGTTTAATGAAAATTAAAGAAAAGAATACAAAAGGTGGCGAAAAATGGCAAAATCCAAATATAAAACATTAGAGAGAATATTACATTAAATAGGTCGGAGTTAATGGGCCTCAATGGAATTGTATTGAAAGTTTTAATTGGAGACACAAAATTTCTTGGACGTTTTCAGGAAGCTCTAGATCAATATTCCATTGATTAATGCGATATTACAAATTCCAAACTACACAAAATTTTTGAAAGAGATGTTGACAAAGAAAAGAAAGCTTCCGGAGTTTGAAATTGTGGCATTAACAAAAAAAATTAGTACAAGAGTGCAAAACAAATTGCCTCCCAAGTTGAAAGATCCAGGAAATTTTACTTTGTCTATTCCAATTGGAAATCCTTGAGCTATTAATGCATTGTGTGACACGGGTGCTAGTATAAATCTAATATCATATTCTAGTTATAGGAAATTGAGATTTGGTAAAGTCAAATTAACATCAATAATGCTACAACTAGCTGATACAATAATTTCAAAGCTACGTGGCAAATTTGAGGATGTGCTCATAAAAGCAGCAAATTTAACATTTCCGGTGGACTTTTTTGTGTTGAACATACCAAACGATCAAGACATTCCAATTATATTGGGGCGAACATTTCGAACCCTACTTGACATGAAGAATAGTGAACTAATATTAATGGTGGATGACAAGTAAGAGATATTTAATATTTATACCCCATTTGAGAAACTTTCGAACAAAAATCATTGCTTTAGAATTGATGAAGAAGAGCCACTTGATTAACGAAGCTGTCAGAGTAGAAAATCAAATTTTGGTGGACTTCTTGGTAGAGATGGAAATGAAAGTATCAAAATATGGAGATCAAAAAAAGGATGCATAAATGAAAATTGTACAAAACGCAATGATGACATAACTTGGTTCAAGCCATTATGATCAAACATG
>CAIGRB010050314.1:34893-45503 GCA_903798255.1 Fraxinus quadrangulata | reverse complement strand
GTTGCGAAAGTGGTAGTGGTGGTGGAGAATTTATGATTTCTTTGTATTTTTTAAAAAATTGAAGGACTATAGTTGCAGTTGGTTATTTATCTTTATCTTTTTGTTTTATTTGAATATGAGGGTAAAATCGTTTTTTATTGGAAAAAAAAGGGCAAAGAAAAGGTAGAGAAAAAGAAAGGGGAAAAAAAGACGACAGAGGAAGAAAGTCAGCTGAGGGGAAAGAAAACCAAAAAAAAAAAAGAGAAGAAGAAAGACATACACGAGAAATTTACGTTTCGTCAATTTTTTGTGACGTCGTTCCACTTTTGAATGTTTTTATTTTACAGTATGAATAACTATTTTTTATATTAGGAAAAATAAATGTAGTCGACTTGTGATTCTTTATTTTCCTATTCAAGATTTCTATGATTTATTTGTATATGTGTTGATTTTATTATGAGTTTACTATATTGAATTACCTGATCAATAATTTGATAATTATGTAAGTCTCTTACGAATCGAAAGGTGAATTTGAGATTTAGACCATATAGTAAAGTTCGATAAATTAGTATAACGTGTAGAGATACATATACTAATTATTGCGATTATAATATGAATTATTAGAATTAGTATTTCGTTTAATTAAAGTTGATTCACATAGAGATATGAAATTTAATTAGTTAAATAGGTAATGAAAACTCGAGAGGGGTAAATTGAATACAATAAAAGAATTCGGTCGAATACTACATTAGGGGTGTGTTTGATGGATATTATTGAGAAAAGAATGTAATTTAAATAGTGATATGATGAGAAATATATGGTTAAAAAGTAAGAAAAAATTAATGATGTGATGAAAAATATTATTTTAGTGAAAAATGTATGATTGAAAATGAGTTTTGAAAAAATGTGTGTCAAACAGAGGCTAGGTTATGAATTTTGAATTAAGAATTAAGGTGGTCAATAAATGCAATTTTTATGCCCTAATTTTTATCACATATTTGTTTGCAATTTTTTTTACATTTTCAATTAATTAAAAGTATTTAGAAAAAATAATTACAACCATCATAATTATTTACTTGATTTTGTCAAAAATAAGTTAGAAAAATTAGATTAAATCCTAAAGTATAATCTTAGTGGGAACAATAACCGCACTCAGAGGTTCACTATACTCTTTGTTACGATATTGTACATTTGCGATATAAAAAAGCAACAATGTTACATAATCAATTAGGCTGTTTGGATTTGACTTCATTGGGCTACAAGTGTCACATCAATCAATCACCAAATACTATGCTTATGATCTTCTTGGGAGCTGTTCCTAGTCCGAAGCCTTTTAGATGAAGTTTGGGATAGAGGGCTTTGGCTATTAAGTAGGCTTCTATCTATTGACTTTGGTCAACCTTTAACTTTCCTTTTAAAACATGCCTCCACGTGGTTGTCAAGTATGCTTGGACTACAGCCTCGGTGGCAACGGGTAACAAGTTATATTTTACTTTTTTAGAAAAAAAAAGGGCGTATGATAAAATTTTACCGAGATTAAAATGGGAGAAGGGCTCATCAAATAATCAGGGAAAAACTGGTAAATTCACTATTTGAAGTTACATTTTAATAAAAAAGTATTTATTCCTCAGTTTTTATTTTTTGCACCAAATTTTTATTGTACTTAATATTCTTAATCTTTGCTCATTATAGTATTTACGTTCCTAACGATTTTTCATATAATTCTTATCCTCAAGATTTTCATTAGTTAACACATTTTGTATTTAATAATAGTTTTATGTCTAAAAATTTGTTGAAATAGCGCAAAATAACTTATTTTTTCATCATATTTTTATAAAATAAATAAATAGATAGTACAAAAAATATTTTCCCCTCATTTCAAAATATGAGAACAAAATATTTTGATATAAATTATTATCAAGGATGAGACGTACTAATTAATGAAAGGTTGAAAATAAGAATTCGCTGAAAAAAGGTTCAAGAGATAATTGCTACAATGAGCAAAGATTGAGAAATTTAACTGCAATTAAAATGTGGTGTATCAAATAAAATTGAGGTGGCAATATAATCACCCATTGATAAATATCACTATTTGAAAATTGCATAACTCAGGTTATAAATCATAGAATTAGGAAATAAATGAAAAGATAGTAATAGATGAGATTCTATTAGAATATAATTGGGATGTGGCTAAATTTGATGGATTTATAAGTAACAATGTGACATTTTTGCAATTATTTTATGTCACCTACGATGGAGACTACCACTCGTGCATGAAATATATCCAACAAATATCATCGTGACGTGATAAACTGATCCGACATCATTCACGTTTACGCGCAACTCTGTTAGACACTTAAACAAATGATTAGAAACACATGCTCTTCTCCTATGATGGGGATGTTGACCTATAATTCAATATAGCTCCACTTGTTTTGATTATAACAAACAATACACTTAATCTCATCTACTTTCAATTCTTGATAAAAGTTTTCTTTGCCAACACTTATATTGAAGTGTAAATCTCTCTTCATACTTAACTTGTATTATTTGTTAAGAGAGATTATAGGTTAAAAACATTGATACAAAAATATAAATTATTTCATTATCCATCATTCATCAAAGTTTACAACATAAACACTTGAGTTTTATCATTTGCTATCTATTGAAGTGTTATCCTAACTCTCTAAATATTTGACTTGATTATATCACTTGTTAAGAGAGTTCTTTTAATTGTAAAACTATCATTTATACTTTAGTGGTTTCGAGAGCCTTGTGAAAACTCGATTGTTGTTAAGGATAGGTGCTCCTTGTTGTAAGTCACCTGAGAATAAGTGCTCCTTATTGTAAGTCACTTAAGGATAAGTGCTCCTTGTTGTAAGTCACTTAAGGATTGGTGCTCCTTGTTGTAAGTTACAATTATAGTGCATTTGGACTTATTAGTGATGGAGAGGTTGTTAACGGGGACGTAGAACACATCGTGTATCGAACCCCATTAAATTGGTTTGTTATCTTTACATTATTGCACTTTACTTTACATTGTCTTTTATATTGTACTATATTCATACTTGAATTAAGTTATTAAACTTGCATATTTAATTCTAATATCATACTTTGAAATTATATCTTGTGTATTGAATAGATTTGAGATAAAGTGTCGAAAAAGTTTCAAAAACCAATTCACCTCTCTTTTGGCTAGTTATTCTTGAGTTTTCAATTGGTATCAAAGCCTAGGTACATACTTTCTAAGATTTCACTATCTTATCTTATAGCTAATCTTAATATTGAGGAGCATTCTGCAAATCATCCTCATTTATTTGATGGTACACATTATAATTATTGGAAAACTAGAATGATGATCTATATTCAATCAATTAATTATAATATTTAGGAGGTTATTGAATTTGGTCCTCATAAGTTTACTAAGGTTATCAAAGTTAATGGAAAATCGGATCAAGCTATTCCAAAACCTAAAGAAGAACATGATGAGGATGATAAAAGAAAATTATCATTGAATGCAAAAGTCAAAAATCTTTTTTTATTTTGTTTTAAACATAAATGAATTTAATAGTATTAGCACATATGATTCCGCATAAGAGATTTGGCATGCATTAAAGATAACACACATGAGTACAAATAAAGTAAAAGAAACTAAGATAAATCTCTTGTTTAAAAACTTCGAAAACTTCTTTATGAAACAAAAATGAATACATTTCTAGCATGATTACTCGATTCACCGATATTGTTAATAGCCTTAAAAGTTTTGATCGAAAATTTACTAATGGTGAACTTGTAAGCAAAATTCTTATATCTCTCTCGGAAGATTGGGATTAATTAAGAATGTTAATAGAGAATACCAAAGATATCAACATATTCTTTGGAAGAGCTCTATGTAACCTTGATGACCTATGAGATAAATCATGCCAAAACAAAGGAGAAGTCAAGAAAAGCAAAAGAGGAAGAAAAGAATGATTCTTCTGGAAGGCAAATAGTGTTGAAATCATCAAATGATGAAGAAATCTCAAACTCAAACAAGAGTGATGAGGAACTTGATGATCTTATTCTCCTCGTTAAAAAATGGAGAGGCTTTCGCAACAATCGTCAATTCCAAAAGAAAGAAGACAAATGTGACGAAAAGAACAAGAGGTTGTATGCTTTGATTGTGACAAACCTGGTCACAAAAGAACCGAATGTCCAAACAAGAAGAAATTCTTCAAGAAGAAAACTCTACAAGTTACTTGAGATGATAGTGATGATGAGCAAGAAGAAGATGAAAGTTAAGATGAACTTGCAAACATGTGCATCATGGCCATGGAGGATGAGGTAAACACAAATGACACTCCTTCTTATGATGAATTATCTACTTCATATGATGAAATTATTAGTGCTTTTGAAAAACTTGCTCTCAAACACACTATCCTCAAAAAGCAATACATTTTATTGAAAAATGAGACCAAAAAGATTTTAGAAACTCAAAAGGATTTTGAGAAGAAAAAGAATGACCATGAACTTTTAATCAAAGATAATATTTCCCGAAAAGAAAAAGTCATTGATTTAACCAACATTTTGCACAATTCACCAAAGGAAAGAAAAACTTTGAGTTAATGCTTGAAAACAAAAATGTGTCTTTAATAGAAGTGGCATTGGATACAAACCTCTTCTAAAACAAAAATATCTTGAAAACATGTTTGTCAAATCTTCTAACACCACATGTAGTTTTTGTAACAAATTTGGACATGTAGCTTTTAATTGCTCAATCAAAAAGAAATTACGTTTTCAAAGAAATAAGTGGGTTCAAGAGTCCACTAGCACTAACTATCAAGGACCCAAATTTAAATGGGTACCAAGATCAAAAAATTTTGAATCAATTCTTGTAGGTGCTTTCAAAGATAAAGAGCAATTGGTTCTTGGATAGTGGTTACTCAAAACACATGATCGGAGACAAAACATTATTATCAAGTTTCAAAAAGAAAGATGGATGTCATGTTACATTTGGAGATAATGCCAAAAAAAAAAAATCATGGGCATTGGAAATATTCATCTCCATCTTTTGAAAATATTTTGCTGGTAGATAATCTCAAACATAACTTGCTAAGTAATAGCCAACTATGTGATAAAGGTTATCATATCAAATTTGATTCTTCGAAATACCTTATTAAGGATGCTACATCAAAAGAGGTCTTGTTCATAGGTAGTCGATGTAAAAATGTTTATTTTATCAACATTGAATTTGAAAAGGAATTAAAATATTTGTCAAGTTTTGAAGGTGATACTTGGTTATGGCATAGAATATTAGGTCATGTTAGTATGGATCTAATTTCTAAAATTTCAAAAAATTATTTTGTCAAAAGTCTACCTAACTTGGAATTTGAAAAGGACAAGATTTATGATGCATGTCAATTTGAAAAATAAACAAAAAGCTCTTTCAAAACCAAACAATTCTCGTCGACCACAAAACCCTTACAACTTCTTTACATGGATCTTTTAAACCTTCTAAAATAGCAAGTTTAAGTTGTAAGCACTATATATTCGTTATCGTTGATTACTTTTCAAGATTCACTTGGATTTTGTTTTTGAACTTAAAAAATGAAGTTTTAAAGGTATTTAAACATTTTTGTAAAAATGTTCAAAATGAAAAGGGGTATTCTATCACAACTATTAGAAGTGACCATGGGTGGAGAATTTGATAATATTGATTTTGATGATTTTTATAAAGAAAATGGATATGAACATCACTTTTCGGCTCCTAGAACTCATCAACAAAATGATGTAGTAGAACGAAAGAAAAGATCATTGCAAGAAATGGCTAGGACCATGTCAAATGAAAATAATTTACCCAAATATTTTTAGGGTCGAAACCGTTAACACCACTTGCTACATTATAAATAGAGTTTTGGTAAGTCGAAAGAACACCAAAACTCCATATGAGATTTGGAAAAATAGAGTTCCCAACATTAGTTATTTTAAAGTTTTTGGTTGCAAATGTTCTATACTTAATACAAAAGAAAATTTAGGAAAATTTGATTCAAAATCCGATGTTGGAATCTTCCTTGAATATTCACCTACTAGCAAAGCTTACAGAGTTTTCAACAAAAGAACTTTAGTAGTGGAAGAATCCATGCATGTCACTTTTGATGAAACTAATTCTCTTGATCAAGAGAAATATATCAATGTGGGTTCGAAAACCCCCTTTGAGCAAATGAATATCCAAAATCAAAACAAGGAAGTTCCTAAAGAGGTTGAAGACAAGGATTTGGAAGAACAAATTCCTCAACAAGGAGAAGAAGAAACTTCCAAAAATCAAAATGATCCAAAATTCTCTATTGAATGGAAGTTTGTTCCCTCACATCCAAATGAGCTTATCATCGGTGATCTTTCCAAAGGCGTAAGTACTAGAAACTCTACCAAAAGCTTTCTAAATAATTGTGCTTTCATTTCTCAAATTGAACCAAAAAATTTTAAAGAAGTCGAATTTGATGAATTTTGGATTCTTGCAATGCAAGAAGAATTAAATCAATTTGAGAGAAATCATGTTTGAGATTTGGTTGATAGACCAAACTATCAAAACATTATTGGTATAAAATGGGTTTTTCAAAATAAACGAGATAAAAATAGTATTGTTGTGCGTAATAAGCCTAGATTAGTAGTTCAAGATTACAATCAAGAAAAATGTATAGATTTCGAAGAAACCTTTGAACCGGTTGCTAGATTAGAGTCTATTCGCATACTTCTAGCTTTTGCTTGTTATAAAGGCTTTATTCTCTATTAAATGGATGTAAAAAGTGTATTTTTAAACGGTTTCATTCAAGAAGAGGTTTATGTTGAACAACCTCCCGGTTTCAAAAATCACAAATTTTCGGAAAAAAAGTGTTTAAACTTAGAAAAGCTCTATATGGTTTGAAACAAGCTCCTAGAGTTTGGTATGAAAGATTGAGCAAATTTTTTATTTTAAATGATTTTCAAATCGAAAATGCGGATACTAGAATCTTTATCAAAACAAAAAGGGATGACATGATTGTTATACAAATTTACTTTGATGATATCATTTTTGGTGCAACTAATATTTTTCTTTGTGAAGAGTTCTCAAAATGCATGAGCAAAGAACTCGAAATGAGCATGATGGGAAAATTAAAGTTCTTCCTTAGACTCTAAATCAAGCAAACTAATGAAAATATCTTCATTAACCAAACAAAATACATAATAGACATGCTCAAGAAATTTGATTTTGAAGACTTGAAACCAATGAATACTCCAATGAGTACATCAATCAAATTGGATAAGGACGAGAACAGCACTTCAATTGACGTAACAAAATATCGAGGTATGTCGGATCTCTTCTTTACTTAACTGCAAGTAGATCCGATATCATGTTTATTGTTTGCTTATGTGCTAGCTTTCAATCACATCCTAAAGAATCACATCTAAGTGCATTAAACATATTTTTAGATATTTATGTGGTACTAGAACTTTAGGCCTTTGGTATCCCAAGGGCACGCATATTGACTTCATTAGTTTTTCGGATGCCAATTGGGCGTGTTGTACTATTGATCGAAAAAGCACTTGCGAAATTGTCACTTTTTAGGCTTTGCCCTTGTGTCATTGTTTAGCAAGAAATAAAATTTCGTTGCACTATCTACCGTCGAAGCCGAATACATATCGACCGCTAGTTGTTGTGCTCAAGTTTTATGGATGAAACAAATCCTTAGCGATTTTCACTCAACTTTTGAAAATACTCTTATTATGTGTGATAACGCTAGTGCTATAAATTTGTCGAAAAATCCCATCTTGCACTCTTGCACAAAATATATCGAAATTCGACATTATTTTCTTAGAGATCATGTGCAAAAATTTGATATTTATTTGGAATTTATAAGTACCGATGAACAATTGGCTGACATTCTTACCAAACCTCTTGCTCTTGATAGATTTTCTTACATTCGTAGAGGTTTATGTATTATCAATGAATCCGAGATTTGTGGTTAAATGCGTTTTAAAATGAAAAATAGCACTCGGTATCCTTGGTTGACCAATTTCAAAATATTTCGATCGACCGAACCTGATCTACCGGAACTGCCTGAGACTCTTTTTTATTTTCGATCAACAAATTGCGAATTTCGATCGATCGACCGAATTAATTTCGGACGACCGAAATTCACTTAGGAAATTTCGGTCGACCAAAAATTTCCTTACTCGGTCTAACCCCCTATTTTTAAACCATTTTCTTCTTTCTTCCTCGCAGAATTCATCCTCAAATCAAAACTCTTCTGCTCTAGGTACGTTCTCTATTTCCCTCTCTTCAGATTTCATAAAATTCATCTTCTCCATCATAATCAATACAATTTTTCATCAACATCATCATACTTTTTCATCAAATCTTAAGTTTTTCTTCCACTTTTCTTCAAAAATTACAACTTTTAAGTTTTTTTTAAACCCTCAAAAATTCTTGATTTCTTCCCAAGAACTTATAGTAAATTAGTTTTAAACTTTATTCCACTTCAAAAACATGTTACCCATTCATTTCCCATCATTATTCATCAATTATCTCTACAAAATTTTGAAAAATCAAAAACTCCTCTCCCTAAAAATCAAAATTTTCGAAAACGACCATATCTCCAAAGAAAAAATCGAAGAAATGGGAAGCTAGCTCGTTGAATGTTGAAGAAGACCATCATTGCCCGACCGTTTGACCGATTGTCCCATTCTAATCGGTAAATCCGTTCATTTCTTTGATTTTTCTATCAAAGCTCCTTCGTTTAGAATTGAGGAATATTTTGAGAATATTGGATAGACAAACGTCGCCACAATCTCAAAAAATATTTATCCTAATTTAATTCATGAATTTTATCGAGATCTCTCATTTTATTCACTATATGTCACTTGCACCATTAAGGAGAAATGTATTAAACTCGATAGGGATACCAATAGAAATATATTTAGGTTAGGAGAATGTGAAAACCTTGCTTATATTCACCATTACCCCCGTTAGGTTTGATGGCTATGACAAACTCGAAGCTTATTGTCGAGTCACTGATAAACCACTATCCACCACCATGATTTTAAACCTAAAGCACCTTACTATACCATGTAAAATTCTTTACCGTGCTATTGCTCATATTATAGTTCCTCGTAGTGGACATTTTGAAGAGGTTCATCACCTCGACTTGTTCATCCTTGATTCCTTTCTTGTTGGTCGCTAATTGGACTTCCCATACCTCTTCTTGAAACATATCCAACAAATTCATAGCTCTTCTAAAGCCCCAGGCTTACCTTATGGCATGCTTCTTACAAAAATCTTTCAACATTTCAATATGCTATTAGACGATGAGCCTTTTCTAAAATTCAAAAACACCAATATCATTAATCTCAACACCCTTAAACGCATGAAAATCGTTAAAGGCAATGGGCAATGAGTGTGTCATACTCAAGGCTTTGACGATAACTTGGGGCCTACTACTTGGCCATTCACTTTGGAAGATGCGGAAGATGAATGGGTGGTCATGATGGTGATGGTGATGACGATGATGATTCTCCTCGTGCATGACGTAGAGGTCCCACTCCTAAGAAGCACCGAAAATCAATTCAACATTCTACAAGGACGGATTGATTCTCTTACTACTACAATTAATACACTTGCAAGGAATGGACCAAATGCGTTTATCTGAAGAGGCCTTCTTTACACACATGTATTCCATTTATCCTCGTGAGCCTCATCCACCGGCGGAAGATTAAAACATTATGTAAGTTCTATTCTCTCTTTTTTTAATATCTTGCTTTACTCTTCATGGTATGACCTATGATTACTTTCACTTATTTTTAATTTGCACTTATGCCTTAATTAAGGGAGAATTTCTTATACTCTCATTACTCCATTCCTTTTTTATGATGTCAAAAGGGAGAAAATGAAGGAAAATATGATTGTACTTTTAATTGTGACTTGTTGCTTTGTTATATGAATTGTGATTTGCACTAAGTATGATGACTTCTAGATGTGATTTACTATGTTAAATAATTGTGAAAATGCAGGTATTTAGAACATTATGCTATATATAATAAAAACTCGATTCTTATTAATGTGTAAAATATAGGGAGAATATCTTGTATTCCTCTACAAATCACTACAAATTGAATTTTGTTTGTCATAATCAAAAAGGGGGAAATTGTTGACCTATGATTCAATATAGCTCCACTTATTTTGATTATAACAAACAATACACTTATATTTCTAACAAACTTTATTTTTTGAATTTTTCATTAATATATCTTCTTTAATATTCAAAAACTCAAATTGTCATCCGTTGAAAAATAAGCAATCAAATGAGTCTAAAAAAAAGAAGAACGATATACTTGAAAATTAAAACTTAGAAGTAGTTTATTGAAACTTAAATGTAAAGGTACAACTCATCAATTTTTAGTAAGCGTGCAAAGTTCAAATTATTTTCATAATTCATCACTTGCATAAGACTGATTTTTCATAGTTTAAAAAAAAAAAAAAATCAACTTTCGGTCAACCGAAAGTCAACTTTCGGTCAACCGAAAGTTCAAATTTCGGTCGACCGAAAATACTGTTTTGGTCAGCCGAAATTCCAACGGTTTGATTTTTCCAACGGCTATACACTTTCGGTCAACCGAAA
>CAIGRB010050314.1:2244-20407 GCA_903798255.1 Fraxinus quadrangulata | reverse complement strand
TCAAGACTCGTTTCATTGATTTAATACAATTCGTTAATTTACATTGTTATTTGTTATAAGATTGATTTCATTATAAACAAAACCCCCCAATCGTTATACGAAATATAAATTGTTGAATTGCATACTCTTCGTGGGATCGACCCTTATTTTCATTACTACATTTATTTTTAGAGGTTAAGGTATTATTTTTGGATGCCTACAACAACACACAGTTGTTCGTTGAGTATTCAGAGGAGAATATAGTGTTTCAAGATATATCTGAGTCAGATCAAGATCAGAAGTCATACATTTTGATGTTTGTCAAACAACTCAAATGAGACAAGTCAGGGATCAAATTGCTATACACATATGAAATGACTACTTAAGACGTCGTACATGACTCCGTGAATTTATTTTATATTTTGTTCAGTATCTGCTTATTTTGTCATGACACGTAAACTTCTAATGGTATCGATTAAACTATTTTACCAAATTTAATTTAGATTGTGTTTTTTATATTTGGAAAAAAATATTTTAAGATTCACCAATTTCAAAATTTATATGTCATTTAATACTATATTAACATTAAACTATTAAAATTTATTGAATAATCAGATTTCTTGAATAAAATATTACTAAAAAAAATATTCTAAAAATTTCAAAATAAACGCGTTTTCCATTTTTATGTTTTGAAAAACAGTTTTTCAGAATGACAAAAAAATGCATTTTCAGCAATTTCAAAATAAACACTCAAAATACAAAACACAAAATGAATTCAAAACTCAAAACTGAAACACGAAGAGAACAACCCTTTAGATATTCTAATATTAGTGGTAAAATAACATAGTTGATTACAAATAGGGTTTTCAATTTATGTTATGAAGATATATAATCTAGCTTAAATGAATCACACTTGTGTATTTGTTGGTTAGAATTGGTAGTCTCTCTAGAGATTAATGTTGGCAAATTAAATCTTAAGATCATGTCTAGAATTGTTTATTGATCAGAGAAATAGTCAAAGAGTGTCTCTTGATTATCGAAAAAGTAAGGAAACATAGGTCATTAGATCGTATCAATGACCATAACCAATTTGGTGAAAGAATAAAGGATATTATTTTTGCATCAATGATCGATTCTCCGAATCAATTCTAAGATTATACCTTGGGCTGGATATTGACTAATATTGATCTTCTCTTTAATTTGCATTCTAGAAAAATTGCTTAAATTTAATTTTTTTAATTCACAACAGTCCAAACCCATTTTCTTTTATTGTCATAATTTTTGAAGAATTAAATCTGACCAATCTTTATGGATATGATCTTGCTCACCCTTGCCGCGGTTTATAATTCAGAAGAGCAAGCATTTATTATTTGTTGGATTCGACACCCACCAAATTTTTGACGCCGCTGTCGATGATTAATGTCAAATAGATTTAATTTTGCTTTCTTTATTTATTGTTTTATTCTTTTTATGCCTTGTTCTTCTCGTACATGTAAATTGCAATACAACCCTGAAATTGAGAAGACAGCTCGGGGATTGAGAAAAGAAGTTAAGTTGCGCGACAAACAAGAATATTCATCTGATGTAATACTCAACCTGGCTTATTCATCTAGTGATTCTGAAGTAGAGCAAGCAATGGCCAATAAAGAAAGAACTATGAGGGAATTTGCTGCACCAAATGTGAATCAACAGCCACTCTGTATTCAACACCTTGCTTTGGAGGTCGACTTTGAACTAAAATCTGACTTGATCCACTTGCTCCCTAAATTCCATGGTTTTGAGGATGAAAACCCCATATACACTTAAAGGAATTCCACGTGGCTTTATTCAAACATTTACAATACAGGATGGAGGAATCACCCTAACTTCAGTTATGAGATAGGATCACAATTCCAGCCCAGATAACATGTTTCTCGACCACAACAACCTTCTTCAAGTTCAGGTGTGTCTCTAGAAGAAATTGTTAAATCAGTTGCAACTGACACACAACAATTTCAACAGAAGACTAGGACAGGCATCAAGAACTTGGAGAATCAAGTGAGTCAATTAGCATCAACTGTGAACAGATTGGAATCTCAAGGTAAATTGCCTTCACAAACTATTGTTAATCCAAAAAAAAAAAATGCTAGTGCGATTACATTGAGAAGTGAGAAATAATTGAAAGAACCTAGCAAGATTAAGCAAGGCAACTCATGAGAAGAAGCTGAAAATGAGGCTCTCTCTCAACCTCAAACCGACCAGTCTGAAAGCCTTAATAGAGACAAACCAAAAATTTTGGTGACAAACCCTCATTTTCCTACAAGATTGAATAAATTCAAGAAAGAAGAAGAATGGGAGAAGGAAATCTTGGAGACCTTTCACAAAATTGAGGTAAATATTCCCTTACTCGATGTAAATAAACAGGTGCCTCGATATGCTAAATTTCTCAAGGAACTATGCACTAACAAGAGGAAGTTGAAAGGTAATGAAAAGGTAAGCATGTGAGAGAATGTTTCAACCATCCTTCAAATGAAATTACCTCCCAAATATAAAGACCCAGGTATGTTCACTATTCCTTGTAAAGTAAGTAATGTTAGGATTAAGAAAGCAATGATAGATCCAGGAGCTTCAATAAATGCCATGCCTCTTTCTGTTTATTCGTCTTTGAATAATGGTCCATTGAAAGAAACAAGTGTGATTCTTCAACTTGCTGATAAGTTTAATATGTATCCTGAGGGAGTCTTAAAGGATGTTCTAGTGCAAGTTAATCAATTAGTTTTTTCTGCTGATTTTTATGTGCTTAATATGGAAGAAGATGACGCATTTTTGAAAACATTAGGACAAAGATTGATGTGCATGCTAGTACACTCACAATGGAGTTTGATGGTGAAATTATTAAATTTAATATCTATGATGCCATAAGATATCCTAGTGATGTGTCCCCTGTTTATGTGTTGGATGTTATTGACTCTTTAGCACATAATTTTTTTGATCTTATTGATGATGATAAATTGAAAATTGCACTTAGCAGGAGCCTCACTCTTGGAGGACTAGTGAACGCTATAAAGAAGTTTGTGTTGGATTCTGACTTGCAAGACGCAATTCACGAACTAGAGTCACCTAAACCTATAAGGTATAATGTATCTCAAATTGAATTGCCTTTTTCTCACACAAAACTTCTTCCTTCTGTTATACAGGCGCGTAAATTGGAATTGAAACCCCTACTAGATCATCTGAATCATGTGTTCTTAGGAGAAGAAGAAACTCTCCCAACAATTATCTCCAAAACACTTTCTACCTTGGAGGAAGAAAAATTAATTCAGGTGCTTAGAGAGTATATAGCAGCTATTGGATGGATAATAGCTGACATCAAGGGGTTGAGTCCTTCCACATGCATGCATAGGATATTACTGGAAGAAGGTTGTAAACCTTCCAGGGAAGCCCAACGAAGACTGAACCCACCCATGATGGAAGTGGTAAAGAAAGAAATCTTGAAACTTCTAGACGCATGTATGATCTATCCATTTTCGAATAGTAAATGGGTAAGTCCGATTCAGGTTGTCCCAAAGAAAATAGGTATAAAAATGGTTAGAAATTCTGAAAGTGAGGGCTACTCGTGTTGAAAATGGTTGGCGGGTGTGTATATATTATAGGAAGTTAAATACAGCAACTAGAAAAAGATCACTTTTCCCTCTCGTTTATAGATCAAGTGCTTGAACGTTTAGTCGATCGTACTCATTATTGTTGTCTTGATGGTTATTTGGGTTTTCATCATATTCCAGTTACACCTAAAGATCAGAAGAAAACCACATTCACATGTCCCTTTAGCACCTTTGCATATCGACGAATGCCATTCGGACTTTGCAATGCCCCTACTACGTTCCAGAGGTGTATGGTTAGTATATTTTCAGATTACGTGGAGAACGTCATAGAGGTATTCATGGATGATTTTACTGTATACGGTGATTCTTTTGATGCATGTTTAAGTAACCTCCAAAAAGTAATTAGAAGATACATGGAAACAAACCTAGTCTTGACTTATGAAAAGTGTTATTTTATGGTGGATCAAGACATTATTCTAGGCCATATTGTATCCTTTAGGGGTATTGAAGTTGATAAATCTAAGATAAAAATATTAAATGTTTGCCTTACCCCACAAATGTGCGTGAAGTTTACTCTTTTCTTGGACATACAGAATTTTGTCGGCGCTTTATTAAAGATTTTTCCAAAATCACTCAGCCCATGTGTAAATTATTCCAAAAAGATGTGGTATTTGAATTTGATGAGGCATGTAAAGGTGCATTTGATAAATTAAAAGATATGCTCACTTCAACACCAGTTATTCAGCCACCAAATTAGAGTCTTCCATTTGAAATCACGTGTGATGCGAATGATCATACAATAGGTGCTATGCTTGGACAAAGAGTTGGAAGAGCCCATCATGCCATTTATTTTGTCTACTTGATAGTGCACAATACAACTATTCAACTACATAAAATAACTTTTAGCTGTTGTTTTTGCTTTAGAAAAATTTCGTCCATATTTGCTGGCACTAACGTGATTATTTATTCTAATCATGCAGCTCTGAAATACTTGTTTTCGAAGAAGGAGGCAAAACCTAGACTTATTCGGTGGATTCTTTTGCTACAAGAGTTTGACTTAGAGATACGTGATTAAAAGGGTACAAAAATTTGTCGCTGATCATCTCAGTAGATTAATCACAAGTGAGGAACCATCACCATTGAAGGGTAGTTTTTCAGATGAGTATTTTTTTTCCATTTAAAAGATAGTTCCCTGGTATGCTAATATTGTTAATTATTTGGTTACTAAAACACTACCAGACGATTTGTCACGAGCTTAAAAAGATAGAATAAAAAGTGCTAAATATTATGTGTGGGATAACCCTTACTTGTGAAAACATTGTTTTGACCAAATTATTCGCATGTGTGTGCCCCCAACAAGAAATTCCTTCAATTTTAAAATTTTGTTATGCTTATGGGCCATTTTGGTACTAAGAGAACGGCCCGTAAAGTATTAGAGTATAAATTGTTTTGGCCTACTTTGTTTCATGATTCATACATGTTTTGCAAGTCTTGTGAACAATGTCAGAAAACTGGAACCATAGGGCGCAGTGACCATATGCCACTTATTCCTATTCTTGTTTGTGAAATATTTGATGTGTGGGTTATTGACTTCATGGGCCCTTTTCCTTCTTCTTATAATAATGCTTACACTATTCTTACTATGGATTATGTTTTAAAGTGGGTGGAAGCAAAGCTACCCAGATTGATGATGCTAAAGTGGTTGTAGATTTTGTCAAATCTCATATCTTCGTTAGGTCCGGGGCACCAAAGGCTAACATTAGTGATCGCGGGGCTCACTTTTGCAATAGAGTGGTGAAAGGTTTATTAAAAAAATATAATGTTATTCACAGTATCTCTACTGCTTATCACTCGTAAACAAATGGACAAGCTGAGATATCCAATAGGGAAATTAAATCCATACTTGAAAAGACTGTCAACCCGAACAGGAAGGATTGGAGTCTAAGGCTCGATGATGCACTTTGGGCATATCGAACAGCTTACAAAACTCCAATAGGTATGTCTCCTTACTGCTTAGTATTTGAAAAACCATGTCACATTTCAGTAGAGCTAGAACATAGGGCATATTGGGCTGTCAAACCTTACAATATGAGAATGGATGAGTCGGGTAACCAAAGAAAATTACAACTGCAAGAGTTGGAGGAGATCTGCAATGATGCCTATGAGAATTCGAAGATCTACAAATGATTTCCAGAAAAAAATATTCTATTGGTTATCATTCTAAATTAAAATTATTTCCTGGTAAGTTACGTTCTAGATGGATAGGACATTTCCTTGTTACTAACGTATGTCCTCATGATGCATTCGAAATTCAATGTTTGGATACCGGTAAGATTTTTAAAGTCAATGGACATCGATTGAAACCTTTTTACGAAGGTTTTCAAGTGTATAATGTTGATCAAATTAGTTTGGAATGCCCAAGTTACATCGATTGAGAAATAGCAACGTCTAGCCAAAGACGTTAAAGAAAAACGCTTCTGGGAGGCAACCCAAATTTTTCTTTATCTTTATTTCATTATTCTTATTTTTTTAATGACCTTTTTAATTCGTTAAGGCGCAATTGATCTTGTTTCAAATGGGCAGGGGTCAACGTTTATTAAGCCGTGGGCGAGCTTGTAAAAGAGTCGATGAAACCAAAATAAGGCGTGCACATGTCTTATTCACGGTGCTTCTTGGGTTTGAGAGACAAAAGAACAAAAAAAACTTAGCACAAAAAGGGGGAATAAAAACGGGCACACCCAAAATCTCAAATCCCTAATCTTACTATCCCTATTTCTCTCTTGTCCGCCACCAATCAACGTCCCAGTTCCCTTTTTACCTTTTCAACCGCCACAAACCACTCGTCGAAAACCTAGAACACCCATGGGAAGACAAAAGGACAACTCCAATACTCATGTCAACACCAGGAAGTCCACTTGACCGAACCCAAGCACAAGGACCCGAACCAACACCGAGGCTAGCACTTTACCCACACGGAAAAGGGCTCAAATTGGTAAGGGAATGCATATACTTCCACCTTCTGAGTCTGATTTGAATGGACACATGCAATTTATAAAGAAAAAGGACAATGACAGGTATAAGAAAATTTGTGGTAAGCCTATCATCCCTTGTAAGTACATTCATAAACTGACTATGGCTACTTTACATATTGAGACGAACATACTTGAATTAATTGAGAGTATAGGATGGCAGACTTATTTTTGAATTCAATATCTGACCTATATTGAACTTTTTAGGGAGTTTTACACTACTTTTGAATTTAAGAAACCTGCAGAATTCACGCTTAGTAGCCCAAGGATAGTTCAATTTAGACTTATGGGAAAAGAGTTCAAGCTTTCAATTACTGAATTTAATGTTGCTTTTTGCTTTATCAATGAGGAATATGCTGCAATTAATGAGTATTTGAACAGTGCTTGTGACTACAGTGAGAATTTTGAACCAGTTAGTTTAGATAAAGCATTGTCTACATAGAATTCACTCCACCTTCACCACCACCTGGCATTTAAATATCTCCAGGGGAGTCCTCTATTTTTCTTTTTCTTTTTATAATTTCTTTTCTTTATACAATTTTTTTTTTGTTACATTGAGGGCAATGTCTGGACTAAGTGTGGGGGATGATTCTTGCTATAATTTTACCTTGAATTTGAATCCTGCTTTCATTTTGTTTTAGTTGAACTTTAATTTTAGCTTTAATTACAGTATCATTTTGAGAAACAGTGAGGAAAAGTAGTTGAATTCTTGTTAACAAAGTTGTGATTTATTGCTTTGATGGTTGCTTGAATGAAGAATGTGTGGGATTTGATGCACATTAACCCCATTTTGTGAGCTTTTGGGCCTCTGAGCATTTACATTACATCATGCTCCATCTCTTTGATTGCGTGATTGTCGTGCGTAGTTGATTTCTTCTAGAACTTGCTTTGTTATGCATGTCAAGATGTCCCTTTGGTAATTGGATGCATTAAATAAGTAAGGGCATTTAAGTGAAGCCAAATTTATCGATCTTAAAAAACTTACCTTGAATTATACCCCTAGATAGTCACTTTTGAGCTTTAACCTCTTTGTTGAAAATTAGCCACAATACAAGCCAAGAGATATCCTATTTATGTTGCTAATCTTCCCTTCTTTTGATCCTTGCATTGAAGAAATATATAGGCTTCTTCACATGACGCTTGAAGTTTAACTTGTTCTTGGAGAACATGCAGTTTAACTTATTCTTGGAAAGATTGAAGATATTGAGAATCAATAATTCATTTTGCGAGTCACATTGTCTTTTTGAGATGGGAGTATGAAAGAAATGTTGGGAATAAAAGTATTGAAGTTGTAGTCTATGATTCAAAAAAAAAAAAAAAAAAAGAGCTTCGTCTCCAAATTTGACACGTTAATGTATGGTCAAAATGCAATCATCCCTAGTAAATTGGTTTAGGTGGTATATATATATATGATAGGCAGTACACTTGCCAAGGGATGATTGTGTGAAGCAAAGAAATGCAATTTTAAATTGTTCAGGTTTGATTTGATTAAAAGAGCTGGATGAAGTTTAATTGAGCTTGTGTGAAGAAGTTTGTATAATTCCTTCAATGATATATCCAAAAAAAAATCCTTCTTATCCGACCTTACCCAAGCCCCGTTACAACCTATTTTAAGACCCTTACTTCACAGTCAAACCGTTGGTGATACCGATGTGATATATTAGCAAGCCTATGGTAAGGGTATTCTATGTCTTGACTTGAGAGTATATTCTTGACATCTAAACACTTTTGAGCGTATTGGGTGAATCTAACGCATGGGTGCCAAGTCCCACTACATATAGCTTTCGAGAAATTGTCAAAGTAATTGGTCATTTGTGTTGGTAAGTGAGAATTTACTCTATTTTCTTGATACTTCCTTGTGGTATTGAAACTTAAACCTTTGAGGCATGATGATTTGGGTTGTAGAAGGATGGGAGAACAATTGATAAACTTTAACTATTGATTGCTTGAGGACAAGCATTGTTTAAGTGTGGGAAAATTTGATAGAATGCATAATAGCTATTTAATTTGTTATATTTCCTCATATTTTGATGATTACTATCGCTCAAGTTTTTAATTTTGGTTGTATTTTGTGTTTTAAGGGTCATATGAAGGAGTTGGGTCAGATTGGACTCAATTTCACAAGTTTTGGAAAGCAGAATTGAAGCTCAAAAGAAAAAGAAAAAATACAAAATGCTGAAGCGAACTTTTTTTAAGTCGTAGGCACGCCTTACTAACCCGAACGGTCCAAGACTAATAGGCAGGATTTTTGTGAAAGAAGGCTTGGAAGACTACCTATTTTCCAGCAGGAATGAGAATATAATATCTTAGAGGGATCCCTTATTTAATTAGAGAATTTTGTTAAATTTGGGGATGATTAAAATTAGACTAGAAATAGGAAACCAAAATCTTAGCTTTCCAAGGGAAGGGGGGAAGAGAGATAATCATTCCATAAAGGACTTGGTCTCTTGGAGAAAAAGGGGAAGAGCTGCACATTCTGGAAAGGAGAAAAAAAAGTTAGAAAACGATTGTTTTGTTTTTTCGAATTTCATGGATTGCTAAATTTATATTCCAATACAAAGTTAATTGAAGTTTTGATTCTTCAAGAATTGTGAGATCGAATTAATTTTCATTGTTCTTCTATTTTTCTTTATTTATACCGGTTAATTTAAGTTCGGTACTTAGACACTCATGGTGGATAGATTCTGGTACAACAACTTATATTAGTGTGTCTATGTAGGGTTGCCTGAGATGTCGAAAATCAAGTGATGATAAAATATATATTTATGTTGGTGATGGCAAGTCGATTTTAAAGACTGAATTTTATTTATATCTTAATGAGACATTTAATGTATCGTCTTTTAGGCAGAATATATTTTCTATTTTTACTTTGGACAAATCTGGTTATTCTTCATTTGAAAATTGAATATTTAGTTTGTTTCATGATTTAAAATTGGTTGGTTTCGGGTCTTTATCAGGTTATGATAATCTTTATTTAATTGATACGATTGCTACTTTTAATGAATCATTGCTTGTAAGTACACGAGGGTATAAAGCGAAAATTAATCGGTGGGAATTCTGTATCGTTATGGCACAAGAGATTAGGTCACATTTTCAAGAGGAGAATTGAGAGACTTGTGCCTAACGAAATTCTCGATCCCCTTGACTTTACAAATTATGACATATGTGTTAACTTTATAAAGGGAAAACAAACCAATAAAAGGAGATTTCAAGTCTTGTAAAGTGAAAATTAACCTACGAGAATTCGGCTTCGTTATGGCACAATAGATTAGGGCACATCTCTAAGAGGAGAATTGAGAATCTTGCGTCTAACGAAATTCTCGATCCCCTTAACTTTATAAATTATGATATGCGTGTTAACTGCATAAAGGGAAAACAAACTAATAAAGGAGATTTCAAGCCAACATGACTTCGAACGTCTTAGAACTTATACAAACGGACATTTGTGGACCATTCCCTATGGCTTC
The DNA here is from genome assembly GCA_903798255.1 of Fraxinus quadrangulata. Lineage (NCBI taxonomy): Eukaryota > Viridiplantae > Streptophyta > Magnoliopsida > Lamiales > Oleaceae > Fraxinus > Fraxinus quadrangulata. The sequence goes on along the minus strand of CAIGRB010050314.1, from coordinate 10,351 downwards.
TTGGAATGATCAACAATATTTTATGACGTTCATAGATGACTTTTCAAGATATGGTTATATATATCTCTTTCATAAAAATCACAATCGTGGATGTATTTAAAAACTATAAAGCTGAAATTGAAAATCAACTCGACAAAATGATAAAAAGCGTCAGATCTGACCGTAGTGGTGAATACTGTTGCAGATATGAGGTTCAGGTGAACAACGTCCAGAGCCATTTACTAAATTTCTAGAAGAATACGATATCATCCCACAGTTCACTATGCCGAGTTCGCCCACTATGAATGGTGTTGCTGAAAGATGAAATAAACACTTAACGACATGGTGAAGAGTATGATTACTCATTCTATCTGCTAGAATTACTCTGGAATGAAGCATTAAAGACCGCGGCATATATACTCAACAGAGTCCCAACTAAAGCCATTGATAAAACCATTTATGAGCTTTGGATTGGTAAGATGCCTAGTTTGAAGCACGTACACATTTGGGGATGTCTAGCTGAGGCGAGGTCTTATAAGCCAAATGAAAAGAAATTGAATGCAAGGACTATCAGTTGTTACTTCATTAGATATTCTGAAAGGTCTATGGGTTACAAGTCTTATGATCCCACAATTAAGGCAATTTTCGAGATAGGAAATGATCGGTTCTCTGAGAATGTTGAGTTTGTGGAGAGAGAAAGGGTTACAATCTTTGTCTTTGAGGAGAATAAGTTGAAATTTCTCCAATTACCATTGACAATGATCAGGATCAGGTTTAGGTTTATATCCCTAACATTGTTCAAGAAGCAAGTCTGGATCAAGACAATGTCATTGTATCTCCCTCTGATGGTCAACAACTTGTTCTAGAAGAACAAACTCTACAACCTCAAGAACCAATGCCATTAAGAAAATCCACTAGAGAGAGGAGAAGTGCAGTTTCTGATGATATTTCTCCAAGAACATAAAGTTGACATTGGAGTGGTTGAAGATAATCCGATCAACTTCCGTCAAGCAGTGGAAATTTCTAACTCTCAAAAGTGACTCAATGTCATGGATGAAGAGATAAAGTCTATAAAGGACAACGACATGTGGGACCTCGTTCCATTTTCTGAATGTGCGGAACCCATTAGTTGCAAATAGATATTTAAGACTAAGAGGAATTCGAAGGGTGATGTGGAGAGGTATAAGGCTCATCTTGTCACAAAAGGCTTTACATAAAAAGAAGGTATTGATTATAAAGACACTTTCTCTCCGATTTCTTCAAAAGACTCTTTCAGGATTATAATGGCATTGGTAGCACATTTCGATCTTGAGTTACATCATATGAATGTTAAGACAGCATTTCTCAATGGTGACATTGATGAAATAATCTATATGGTGCAACAAGAAAACTTTACGTCGAATTATGCAAAGCAAATGATTTGTAAACCAAAGAAATCCATCCATGGTTCAAATGGGTCTATCGTCAATGGTATTACAAGTTTCATCAAGTGGTCATCTCGTATGGTTTTGAGATGAATTTGATCGATGATTATATATACCACAAGTTCAGTGGAAATAAGTATATTTTTCTGATTTTATATGTTGATGATATATTATTTCCCAGCAACGATATAGGCTTATTGCACGGAATCAAGAGATTTCTAGCAAGAAATTTTAAGATAAAAGATCTTGGTGACGCCTCTTTTGTATTAGAAATTCAGATATCGAGATCGTTCTCACAGTATTATTGGATTATCACAAAAGAGATATATAAAAAATGTACTTAAAAGAAATGGCATGCAATATTGTAAAAAAGGTGACACCCTTGTGGCTAAATGAGACAATTTAGTTGAAGTCAATGCCCCAAAAAATTGATTTGGAAATTAAAGAAATGGAGAAGATTTCTTATCTTCAGCTATAGGGAGTCTAATGTATGCTCAAATTTGTACACGTCCGAATATAGCGTATATTATTGGGATGCTAGGAAGATATTTAAGTAACTCGAGAATTTATCATTGGAAAGCAGCCAATGGACCATACGGTATTTATAGAGAACAAAGGACTACATACTCACATACAGGAGATCGGATCAGTTGGAGATCATCGGTTATTCTGATTTCGATTTCGCGGGATGCCAAAATAGTAGGAGATCAACTTCAGGCTATATCTACCTGCTTGTTGGAGGTGGTATTTCATGGAATAGTGCTGCGCAGACACTCATAGCTACTTCCACCATGATAGAGAAATTTACAGTATGTTATGAGGTATCAAATCATGGAATATGGCTGTGAAATTTTGTCACCGAGCTGCACATTATGGACAGTATAGAAAGACCACTCAAGTTTTTTTTTTTAACAATAAATCAACAGTGTTATATTCTAATAACAACAGGATCTCAACGAAGATAAAACATATACAGATCAAGTTTCGGCTGTTAAAGAAAGAGTTCAGAGTAGACAAGTGTCAATAGAGCATATTAGGACAAACTCGATGGTTGCGGATCCGCTTACTAAGGGATTGATACCAAGGTCTTTCATGAGCACACTGCTCATATGGGTATAATGTCTCTTGAGGATATATAGTTTCAGTGGGAGTTTGTATTTGTGTTCTTTTCATATTAGACACGTGTATTGTCATTTTGGATATAATTTATGGTTAAAATTACTTTCGGTTATAAATTTTTGGTTTATTATCTCTGATTTGTGCTTTTCATATTAGACACATATACTATCATTTTGGATATGGTTTATGGTTAAAGTAATTTTTGGTTATAAATTTTTTGGTTTATTTTCTCTGAACTCATTTGAAAATGATCTCACTGAGGTATTAAGGTGGACTTGTTGGAAATAAGCATGTTAAGATCACATTATATGTAGTTTTCATGCTACACATTCATGCTTGATCCGTGTCAATATATGTGACCATTGATGATTTAGTTACGATATAAGTAGCAAAGACCGCTTTGATCATATGTTGATATGATTGACAGACCGGATTGTTTAGGATGTATTCGGTAATGATAGCAAAATTCTGAGTAATCATGATGTTATATTTAATGCATGAGTATAATGTAACACATATAGCCCAAGTAGGAGATTGTAAGGATTTTAATCGAACACTTTGGCTTATTTATGAAATATTGTGTATTAAATTAAATACTATCAATTTCGGTTAAACCAATTTAAAGTGATCTAATAAGGTTTCGGTATTTTAGACTTTGAAGCATTCAATTAAAGTGTGGGTCTTCATGTGTAGAGACCATGCATGTTCCTAATTTCATGATATGCCGAATTAGGTCAATAGGCCGTTAGTATATATATACGGTTATGGTTCCCGAATCATACGTTTTCATTCATTCTGTCCTGACTCTCATTTTCGGAGAGAAACAAATGAACAACGTGTTGATTTAAAAGACTAAAATAGCATGACTAAATCAGTGTATTAACTATGTCTGATTTAGGTACGCTTTCGCTTTGGTTCATGAGTTCTTGATGATCCAACATGAACGATCAATATGACATTAAAGAATTTTCCTAACAATTACTATTTACAGAGTTGTGATTTTTCGATAGCAACAATGAGATATATATTATCAATTTATATTTATAGTAGAACATCGAAAAATATTCAATTGGATTAAGGATATTACTTATCGTACAAACAAGATGCGATATAAAATTAAATACCAAATATACATTTTAAAAAATTTCAAATATGAATTGATTTCTGTAGAAATCGATACAATGACACAGAAAAATTGATACGTAATGATTACAGACAATAGTAATTCATACAAATTGAAGATGGCGGCACACAGAAAAAAGGAGAATTCGATGCATATGTATTCAATTGGCTATTACTGTAGCCAAGAAAGAAATTGAAGAAGTGAAATTCAATATCAAGAAAGCAACAACAGAGGTGAATTACTTAAAATGGTGGCCACGTTGGAGAAAGAAAAATCGGAATTCAACATCCTTCAACAGAGAGAAGGAATGCATATGTATATAAAAATATTTACATGTCATCAAATTAATTTTGGTACATATAATAGACGATTATGCAACAAAAAAATTATTACCTTTTAACAAATTCACTTTGATTTTAAGATAATCGTGCTATAATGTGTTGTGAAAAAAGAGAAAGAGAAAAGAGAATAAAAGTTAATAGATTTGTGTTCATTATAATGAAAATCAAATTCCTATATTTATATAGCAGAATTATAGATATAATTGTAATAATTTCTAAGGCTGCAGGAATACAACAGTCATCCACTAATAAACTTGCAATTTGTAAAATACGCAACACATACATGAAATTGATATCCTAAATATCGATGTTTAATTATGTTAAGTGTCACAAGTTTGGGACCTATTGTAGTGTGCATGTCACCCAAATGCTTAGCATAAGTTAAGCACTGATACAAGATTGATAACCTAAGCATCGATACTTAGCTTATGCTAAACTTTCAGATGATATAGCACACTACAATAGGTGGTAGAGATAATAGTTTATTACAAAATTGATTATTTCACTTGTAGTGTGCTATATCACTTGATACTTAGCATAAACTAAGCACCAATACTTAGAAGTGTCATATTTCTTGAGTACCTGCGCGAGCGCGCACACACGCATATATATATATATAGAGAGAGAGAGAGAGAGAGAGAGAGAGAGAGAGAGAGAGAGAGAGAGAGTGTGTGTGTGTGTGTGTGTGTGTGTGTTAATTAAGACCCGATTTATGCAAATTTTCTCAAAAAAAATTTATTTGTGAATATAAATTTTAAACTATGATAGCTATGATTTTTTTCCCAAAAGAATATAGAACGCCAACTCGATACGATCCAATCTACATTTTTACCACTGTTGGATTAATCAGTATATTTATCGGACACACACAATCAAATTAAATCTTTTAGTTACATTGAAGTATGTTAACACTATTTCTATTCTTACCAACATCGGCCTTAATCTCAGATAAAATAAAGGACGGTACGACATAAATTTACAGCTGCAAGTTTAATAATTCTTTTATTGCTCACAAGGCAAGTATAGGATCAAGTGAAATAAATGCACTCAATGACTCTTATGGAAATAAGCAACAAATAGCCTGTCCTTCCTTTCCTTTCACGTGCGACGCTGCAATCATAGCTCCCTCAACGGCCGAGCACGTTACACCAACTGTCTTTTGGAACCGTATTTAACCTTTTTGCTCTTATATTATTATTTTTAGTATCGTCAAATTTCGTCAAACAAGGGCTTACTACAGTCTTAACAAACTTCGAAAACAATGTACTTAAATAAATCTTTACTGACGGAAGATCAAACTTTATGGGCTTGAAAATTTCCATTAATGAGTCAATAAAATCAAACATTTTATTTACAAGAGTAATCCATCAAATCATCACATTTCAATTTGCTTTAGTATATATACAGTTGTTGAACCCGGGACGACTCGGTGGTAACTCGCCACATACTTGCCATCTGATCTCCACTATATTCTACGGAGCGGATAGATATGACTCGGATCAATAATTAGTAACTCAGTGCTCCCCTCATCAAAAAGATAGAAAGTGGAAAGTGAAAGTAATTACCCAACTCAATGAGTTAGCCAAAACCCACCTCGATACACTCAATTGAGACTGAGAATGTTAAAAGAGTTAATAATTTGCCGATGTTCATGGCGAAAGCGATCTAAATCGGACGAGTCAACCAGGTCAATCGTTCGTTAATTACCAATCAGAAACTCCATGTAGAAGCGGCCGTGACTCAGCCCAAAATTCGATATTATTCCGCATTTCTACGTGGCAGTATCTGTGAAAATCCTCAAAACTCGTATATCGGGCGATTCGGGTCGAGTCGTTCTTGCCGGACTCCGTGCGGGCCAAGTAACGGAGAACATCTTCAAACAGTGACTCATCGCAAGGAATAGCCAGCGGGCCCGTGTTGGTGAACCCGTACTCTTCCTCGGCCCGGACCAGTAGTTTCTTGAAAAGGGGGTGGTTCAGGTACGTCGCGCGGACTACAAATCTTTTACAACTGGTGCCGACTGTGACTGCCACGTACCCGGCCGGCACGTCAGAAGGTATACAGCGGGAGGTGGCGGCGGCAGCCTTCTTCCTCCACCGCCGTAACATTTGGCGGAGCCGTACAATTTGGCGGATTTTGCTGCATGCAGACATTTTTTATTTATTTTACTTTTTTTACGAGGAAATTTTAAGGTGAATATGGTTTAGGGAGGCTCAAGGCTGCTAGGGAGGAGTCTGTTTCTGCTTGGGCTTGGATTATATAATGTTGGGGGTACGAAAATGCCCTTGCATTTCGTCAAAATTACAATACAGATACTGTTTGTTTTTGTAGATTATTAATGCCTATGATTGGATAAAACGCAAATTTACAGTGGATAGATATGGATGAACTAAATGGTAATTAAACTGGTTGAAATTGAATATATTGATACGATTCGATACGAGCCGTTGAAGGATTAAGGGTCGATATCTTTCTTAAAATCACTCGACTTAAACGTGAATCTAATCAAATTCTTCACACTCAATACATATTTATGTAATGTATTCTCGAAGTTCTTATAAAATGTTAGTATGATAACTCATATTTTAATATATTAATCATAAAATCCGAGTCGATTCCAAATACTCACTTAAAATTATTGGCTCCTAAGTAATTCTAGGGGAGTCTTCGCATTCAGCCTTGACATATCAACTAGTGAGAAAGACCAGTAGCCCCAGTGAGGTCCGTTATATGTAAACATCAAGTTGAATAAATTGAAGAAATGTTCCCCAGTGACGTCAATATCTCCAAGAAAGCCAATCAAAGACGAACATTTGTCACCTTTGACGTCAGCAATGACATGCCGACCAATTAGGAGGGAGCAATGATTATCTAACTTATAGATAAGGATGATCTAGACCACGGGCTATGGCCTAAGTCTCGTGATGGTGCAAAACTCCTCAACCGAAAAAATATTTTCAAGAAGGATGGCAACATGTAAATCGAGATAAGATAACATTTCTTGACAAGATTGGAGAAAGACTAACATAAAGGGGTAAGGGTCCTCAACGAAAGGCAGACGAGAGCATTTTTCTGTAATATACAGCTAAACACTTCATAATAAGAAATTCTCTTTTCTCTAGAATATTCCAACAATTAAACACAGTTATTCTACATAATCTTTCTTAAATTGATCTATAATTATTATGTCATTTTTAGTCATCAACAGAATCTTTGTACATTTTCTTGAATCAATACAATTTATACAATTTGATTGAAAAATATATGTTGGTTACTTCTAAAAGTTCCATTTAAACCTAGGCAACCATGGTCTAAGGCATGCTATAGTTTCTGGTTTTTAGAAGTACTTGTCAACAAAATGATGACTCTAAGATAATCATTTTATTAATGGAAAATTAAAATCTTGATCTATAAGTCACATGAACTTATGTAAAACAATTATTTTTGAGTCATGATCGTACTTGATATGATGTCCTTATGGCGTGTCAACAAGGTTTTTTTTAGACCAATAGCAAATTAATCGTACATAGTGAGTGGTTGGCGTGTGGGTGTCCTTTTAGTGCACGAAGTTGAAAGTCCAAAATTCAAACCCTCCACATGCAAGAATTAGAGACAAGTAAAATCGATCCACATTGTTCTCTAAAGGTAGTTGTCTTGGCTTTTTTCATATAAAAGATGCTTTCTTTCTTCTTAGTACATTATTAGAAGTTTGCATTTTCTAATGTACAACAACTTAGTTTTCTCCATACCTTACAGTGAACCATGTGCAAGATTGTCCCATCCTTCTTTTTCTCCAAAATTCCTTAGCTAGCAGCCAAAAGAGAAACCCCCACCCCCAAAACCACTAGCTACTTGTACCCTACGGCTTGGAGTCTTTTTTTTCTTTTTTTTTTGTAACGGGCGATTTTAACTGTCATTGTATATTGATATTTCAATCTTGCTACACATAAATTCTAATTGATATTCTAATTGTATCATGTAATACACAATTTTACCATTAATTTTTTCAACACTTAAAACAATCAATAACTCCGATTTTACACTTATTCAAATGTCATTCAAGTTGTACATAAATAATTTACAAGTAACATAATTCTAATTTTTTTTTTTTTTTTTTTTTT
>CAIGRB010050303.1:3792-16637 GCA_903798255.1 Fraxinus quadrangulata | reverse complement strand
TTTTTTTTTTTTTTTTTATCACCTCCGACTAACAATGCTTCTTTAGCACATCACTTATATTTTGGCACTCACTCTGAGACCGAATTAAAGATGCACGGAAGGGTGATAAATCCATCGACTATATTTGGGCAAAGAATGACTCATAGAAATGGAAGGATTTTGCCATATCTTCTGATAAGTTACTGAATAATCAAGGATATTTTTACATACCAATTTTGAGGAATTGAAAAAGAAAATATTAGAGGACGTTCACTCTATCCTTTATTCTATACATTCAGGAAGTACAAAGATGTATATGATCTAAAAAGTGTCTATCGATTAAAGAATATGATGCAAGACATAATTTTAATAGACTTTTGCATTATGCAATATAATTAAAATATAACAACTATTCATCAATAGGTACTTGATGTCATCGTAATATCTTTGGACTGTCCATTGCAATAATCATTATCTTATAATAAATTTTATAATTAACAGATGAATATGAGTATGAATAAACATGCGATATTATTAAAGAATGGATAAATGACATCCGTTATATGAATCATTAGGTAATGTAGCATCACATGTTTGAATTGTTCCTTGCAGCCAACAGATGTGGTATGTTTCCATTTATATTTACTTTGTAATTTTATATAATGGCTATCGAGTCTTGATATGTGGTTCTTAATAAGTTATATGGTGTGGATGCATGATTGGTTATATAATGAATCTAACATGTTTAAACTTTTTTGGGGTATAGGCTTTGCATGGGTATCACGGTCTGTACAATTGTTGGAATGTGGATCTATTTCTACTAATATATACCTGGTCAAGTTCTCTATACGAGAGTACAAATTATATTGAGTTTCGTTAGGAAGATGTGATCATTTTAATAGAGTTTGCAAATCTATCTATCTCCATTGATTGGATTAGAAGTAGAGCAAGAGACTACGAGAATTACATTAAAGCACTACAACAAAAATAGCCTTTCATAAGATGCAAAAAATGTTGCGAAATGTCATATGTTGCGGGGCTTCGATTTTACAGTGAAGTAAAAGGACATGGCAATGTTCAAAGACTGATGCAAAAGGTTTCCAAAGAACGTTGCCATAGGTTATTTTAAATGTTCATTGCTTGTTGTCATTAATATTTTAGCAACATTCATTGTCCATTGCCATTAATATTTTAATAACATTCATTACATGTAAGCATTAATATTTTAGCAACAATATTCATTGCACGTTGTCGCTAATGTTTAGCTACATTCATTGTGCAAAATATGAAAACTTTTTTCAACAATTAAAGAACGTTGCAAAAAGAGACAGTTGCAATGCACTTGAAAAATATATCCAAATTTCAATTATGTTAACCGGTGGCAACATACACTTATTAGAATGTTGCGATAGACCCATTTAACAGCATTCAATTAATGAATATTGCATTTTGCGTGTTGCAAAATGCAATTTTTGTTATAGTGAAAGTGCTGCTACAAATTGGTATTGGGTGATTATATTCACACCCCATTTTTTTTAATAAATATACTATATTTTAATTACATTAAATATCATTAACATTTATTTATTGTTATACTTATATTCTTAACTTCGTTTCATTCATCGGAAAATAATGTATTTAATTATGATTTTTGTCCAAAAATACTGTTAACGTGCATTAAAATGAGGGTCAAATATTTAATCGTATTTTTACATTATTATTTGTTTTGCTTATTTAAAAATATATTAAACAAATGAGTTTGTTTGTTCTATCATAAAGAAAATTTTGGATATCATAAAGAAAATTTTGGGGAGAAACCATAATCAAGAACAATTTATATTAATTTGAGAATAAGAATTTGAGGAACAAAATTTGATACATAAATATGATAATATGTAAAATTTATGAACCATTCATGCAATTAAAATATAGTCCAACTATTAAAATTGTGGAGTGAATATATTTAGCCATCGATATTTCACAATAAGGAAATAGGTTGAGAGCGTTATTTCAGATAATTAACTATCTGTAATTTTGTTGAAATTTTTCGAAAATGATGAAATGTGATTGCTTGAATAATAAAATAAAAACTACGAAAAATTGTCCAAGAACTATACATGAAAATATTTCTCAATATATAAATTTAAAGGGCAACTCACAGAGATACCCCTAAAACCAAGGGCCTTTTGAAAAATTAAATGAAAAGTGTTTTGAATATTAATATGTAAAGCCTAGTAAGAGCTTTTAATTAAAAAGTGACATACGGTGTCAAAAATCCAAATTTGCATTTAACTAAGTACAAAATAAATTAACATCTAACAAAAATTCTTATAAACAAACTTAAAGCTTAATCAAAGATTTGTTTTTCTATTAGAAATTAATTGTGGGTGATATTTTAATTAAAACTAACACAACAAGCTATGTCATTTTTTAATTAAAAGGTCACAAATTATGTAACTTGACTTTTCTTAATGAAATTTTTGACAAGTACTTTACCCCACTATATTAAATTTCAATCCTGCAAAAAAGGAAAAGAGACAGACACTAGAATGAAATTCAAATGAACTAACAAAAATTACATGAATCAGAAAGATTAAATGATCTCTGTTCGTATAGCATTGAATATGAAAGTAATTCAATAAAGAGAGATTTTGAAGAGTAACAAATATTAAAAAAAGTGAATTTAACACCAACCAAAACCTTCAATTATATTCATTGGATTGTTGATATTTTCTTACATGTTTTCTCTTCTTGATTACGTTTCACTTCTATTAACTAAACATAAAAATTAACTTTATATTAGGAACCCAATATCCTATAAGTTGGAAGTAATAGAAATTCAAAAAAGTAACAAGAATTAAAAAAATGACAAAAACTCGAAAAAGTAACAAATGCTCAAAAAACACATGACAACAACCTATAAATTTAATCATCACGAAACATAGATCACAACTTAATTTTGGACTGCCATCAGCTGTTAGACTTGTTCGAGTTGTCCAGTTGTCCTCCCACATCATGCATTTCATGCTTTCCAAGGTACGAATTGTTCCGCAACAAATCATAAAAACGAAATTTCATAGAATACTCTTAACAAATTTTAGGATATCCATTCAAACAAAGGGTGTCTGAGAGCACGAAGTACACACGAATGTTAAGTGCACTACAGATTTTTTTCTTAAGGAAAATGAAGCAAAATATTCCCAAAGAATTGACATATATTTCCTACTTACTATAATTCTCCATTTGTGTGAATAAGGAACCACGTCTCCTCAAAGATGTGTTGTCAGAAAAATCCACCCCTACTAAAAGGGGTGCAACTTTTTAATGATCTGAAACAAATAGAAAATTTTCTCCGTTGTGAATATAATAGATTGTGCAATTCAAAGAAAATAATTCAGTGAAAGGTGGGTAAATTAATTGGAAATGCAAAAGTTGAAACTTTTCCTTTTCAATTGCTCACACAAAGATGTATACAAACTTTTCAACGAAAATAAGACACTTGCGTCATTATGGAGTCGGGATTCCGCCTTATTGTCCAAATCGAGCCAAGTATCTCATGGTTTCAGTAGAAGTCATTATTTTAGCCTCGTTTGAATATAGTTGAGAAATAACTATCATGAATCAAGCAATTGCATGTTCCTTACAATTGAGAAAACCTATTTGATATACATAATTGAAATGCTCGATACTCGCCAATGGTAAATTTATGTTCTTCTACCATGTAACCAGCTTTGAGATTACCTATTAGAGAAATTACATTTAAGACTACATAATAGCTAATCAAAAACGAATGCACAAATTACATAAATGTTCTTGTAAAAGAAAATAAGATGATTCCAGGATCACTTCTATTTCTTGTACATGGCAAAGAATTATTTTTCTGACCCTAATTTGCTCCCTCCTAAAATTTGTTCACATCTGTGAGGTGTAGTTGGACCTCAACCTTAATTTCATGGCCAGATTGTTTAAATAAAAATATATCATGAAAAAAGGGAAGTAGTAGCAAAAGTATAGTAGGCATTGCTTCTTCAAATTGATAATGCGATTTTTGTTCAATTTGGCATAAAGCTACTATTTATCAGAGGTAGAATTTATTTTATATAATAATGCAATGCCCTAGTTTGTAAAAATTAAAATCCTTTAGAGACAATACTCCAAAAATTGAATTCTCTACTAAAAAGTCCTAACACAACATCGTTTCTGATTATTGTAACAAAACTCCGATCTTGATCTTGGATTGAATAAATGGAGATATAAAGGTAGGTCCTAACACAACATCATTTCTCATGATTGTAACAAAACTCCGATCTTGATCTTGTATTGAATAAATGGAGATATAAAGGTAGGTTTGATGATGATTGATCGAAAATGGCTCGGATTTGGCAGAGAGAAATCATGGTTTAGGTTTGGTTGGTGCTGAATTGCATTCGTTTTCTTCTAAACGTATATTATATGGTTAAGTAATTTAAAATTTTAAACGAATAAATCAATTTTCTAATTAATGGGCCGCCCTGAGTCTAATTTGCTCAATTTAAATTAAAATAGGATTGTGTATAATTTTCTCTATAAGGAACCTTCGAAAAGTTTAGTCCACCGTAAACAGTGTTAAGCAAAAGAGTAAAATCATTTAATACAACACCGGTCCATGTGATATTAAGCGTCATTAAATGATAAGTACAATTACATAAACCACATAGTTTTACCTTTAATTGAATTCATCATATAATGTCGTATAGATTGATGCTATTTTAAGCAAAAGGATTCTGGCAAATCTTGCTTTGGCATTAAAATGTACCTCATTTTCAATTGTTTTAGTTACTTGTTAAGATTTCTTCGTATATGGTCAGAAGTATAAATCACTTAAGCATACAAGTGTTCAAGACATCTATTTCCAATATCATAATTGCACTAACTCTAAGATATCGAGTTTCTTTTCTTGTGAAAAATAAACGACGAGTACTTTTAATTCAAATTCAATTTAAACCAAAATGGGTATAGTACCCGCCCCTATGAACATTTCTAACCCTTTTGGGGCCATCTTTTATTGGGCTTGCAATTTATCCAATTAGAAAAAAATATATATACACCAAAGTTGAACCCTAAAAACATTGTTTTGGCCCCAAAAAAACTAGAAAGAATGTTGGAAAATCCAAAAACTTGACCCCTCATTTAATACTAAAGTCCAATTCATCTGCACAAAATTCAAGTACCAAAGAAATTCCAGAAACCAGCCAATGCTTTTTGCAGAACTGAACAAATTAAGATTATCCCACTTCAAATTTATAACTCAATTCCCAATTTTTAACACCATCTTCCCTCTTTTGGCCCTTTCTGATTTTTCCAAACATCCCCTTACAGTGTGACACAAATAGGAACTGACATGACACTACTAACATTATCATTTACCTAACCACTTATAATTAACTAATTTGAGCAGAAAATAATCAGATTTCAAAGTCATAATTTATTTTTCCGAGGCCCTAAATCTGGCAAGCTTGAAATAGATTAGTTGAAACGTTTTCCCATAGACTCAAAAGGAAAAGAAAATGGTAATTTACTTTAAAAGCGAAAGATATTCCCCTCTTTTGATCAATTTTAAAACGTGTTCACAAATTTACATGTATCTACGACATTAGTTAAATTTGGATCAAGTCACTTTCATTAAGTGTTTAATTTTTCAAAAAGAGATTGTAAGTGGAGTTTTAGTAATTTATTGTCGATGGCGTAGCATCCTTATGAATCAATCAAATTGTGCCACATTTATGACACAAGGAATTAGGCATCTTTCAACTATATATTAAAAAAAAATGTACATTTGTAAAACTTTGCCTAATTTGAGTTGCAAGGAGGTTAGAAATTAAAAATCTTTAAACATATCTATATCTTCTTTATTATTGTTGTACCAGAGTAGCTTCTTGTTTTAACTCATCTTACGTATTTGGAATCGAAAAATACGTGTTCACAAATTTAACATTATCGAAGTCACTTTCATCAAGTGTTTAATTTTTCCAAAAGAAATTTTAAGTACTTCATTTATTGTTGATGGCTTTAATATCCTTGTGAACCAATAAAATTATGCATTTACCACATAATGAATCTGTCATCTTTCAATAATAATTTTGAGGGAAAAAAAAGTCAAATCAAAATATACATTTGTAAAACTTTGCCTAATTCGAGTTGCAAAGAAGGCTACAAGTTAAGATCATTTAACATATCTTCATCTTTCTATGTCATCATTGTATATAGTAGCTTCTCGTGTTAACTCATCGTACATATTTATCGCAAATTGTAATTAAAATCAAGAAAAATTTGTCCTGATAAATCTTAATGAATTCATTTTTTATTTTGAAGTTTCTTTAATCTTTTCAGCAAAAAAAATAAAGAGAAAAAAGAAAAATATAGATTTTTTTTTAATAAAAAAATATTGTGACAATGCATGGCAATGACATTACACAGTAGCGCGCTTTAAATGCGGGGTAGACAATATGGTCAGCGACTTTCCTGAAGGACAATGTCAGCCTCTATGCCACAGGCCCCTTAACCAAGTAAAGATGTGAAAGCTCATTCACATATCCACACAAACTCTCTCTCTCTCTCTCTCTCTCTCTCTCTCTGGATATACATACATAATATGTGTAAAAAAAAAATGTAATTGTGGAGTGTGGAGTAGTCTCTTTCTCTTTCTTACCTAGGGCAGTGGGACTGTAAATAAATACAAGTGCAATGAAACCACAATTCTATTCTCTCATCATAGTGCCATCATGGCCTTGTGATGGCATTAGCACCCAACTCCTCTCTTAACTTTTGTCCTTAGAAAAAAGGTAAAGGTAAGAAAGGGACTTTAAGAAAGAAAAAGCCATTTATCTCTCTTTCTTTCTTTATTTGTTCAGAGTAGAGTCAGTACTCACTTTTTCTCTCACTTCAAATTCAATCATAAAGCAATCGATTACAAAATGATTTACTACACCCTCTCACATCCATCTTTTCTGCTCTGCCAAAAAAGTCCTGTATCCTTCTGATCCCTTAGCATTTATTACTCACTTTTCGAGGAATGGGCCATCTAGGGTTAGACACCTCTCTCTCTCTCTCTCTCTCTCTCTCTCTCATGTCAACTTCCAATGAGTAAACCTTCGTTCAAACTGTCGATGTAACGTTTACTATAGATCATTTACTTTCTTTACCATTGCCTTCAAACTAGTTTTACCGCAAGAAAGGTAACAAGATTTTCTTGAAGATCCCAAAATCTTTATATATATAATTTTAAAGAAAAGATTGACATAGTTTTAAACACAATCAAATATTTACATCAACGAGTAGAAATTTTAAATGTATAGTTGCTTAATTGGGAAGGACAAATAAATTTGGTGTACCATCTCTAAGAAGTTCGATTTTTTCTCAAATTCAATTCATGAAATTGATCCGAAATCTTGGACTTTGAATAAGTTCGGCTAACGGATTACGAAATCTTTCTTGTCATAATTAATCAGATTTAAAAAACATGGCATTGGGATAGGTTTAAAGATGGGGGGCGGGAGGTGCGTGGTTGACACATATTGATGAGGGTGCGTGAGAGTTGTTGAGCTAATGAAGATGTCGGTTTTTCATGTGGGCAAGTGTACAATTACATTCTTTACGGGTGGGTGGTGGTCTTTCACCCTCAATATATTCGATCGTCAAAAGGGATAAACGAAATACACTGCTTTTGTTCCTTTCTTTTAATTCCTCCCGTTGAACCCTACACTGTCACTTTGTTATATTATTTAATATTGATACCTCTCTCTCTCTCTCTCTCTCTCTCTCTCTCTCACACACACACACACACACACACTAATGTGATTTTTCTTTCAGTGAACTATTATTCTCTCTCTACAGGGATGATTCTGTTTACACTCAATCCAGTACTTGTTCATAACAATTACTTTTTGCGTCTTTAACTTAATTTGATTTGCAATTTCTTATATGGTTTTTCTAATTTCCAAATTTGCTACTTAAATCCAAGCAGCCCTTAGTTGAGAATCATTTTGAGAGTACAATTTTATTCTCTTAAATTCTATCATAAATTTTATTTTTTAGTTCGTTTGAGAGCCATCAAATCATCCCAACAAATTAATATTAAATATTACTTTTACTATAAAGTATTTTAAAATAACGTGCAATATTGATAGTACTTTCAAAGTGTAACTTAGGTCTAAATACTCTATGAAGAATCGAAGACTCAGAATATTTTCTAATTTTGAAATATTTTTCCCATCATATTAGTGTTTTCTTGATTAACAAAAAAAAAAAGAGTCATCAATAAAGAAAATCTTTACCATCTTGGCTCAAGAAAATTCCGATGATTTGGAAAACAAGAAGCCACATATTGTAGGATCCACACCTCCGTCGTTCTTTGCAACTTTGAAGTTCATTTTCTTCTCCCCTTCTTGATTCGAAAAACTACATGTGAGAAGAGAGTCTTAGAACTATACAATTGAAGTTTTCAAACCACCGTTCTCATCAATTTGGACAGATTCTGTTCGTACCTAAAAAATATTGAAGATTAAAACAAAGATTAGGGAATGCTACTCTAGTTTTCCCTAAATTAATAATCAGATTACATGTTAATGGAAATGAATTAGTAGATTTGATGATAAAGTAGGAGATGTTAAGGATTCTTGTGGATTACCGAGGAAAAGTAAAAGCCAAGTAGCTTTTCAGCTTTTAAACTTCCTGTAACTTTCATTACAAATTATTTTGCTAAGGTTTGAATAAATTTACATGTGATATAATTGCATTTTTGTCAATTATGGCACTACATTACAACTAAATAACAAAAATTCATACTATGCTATGAAATTATTACGTCCTTTATTCAATCCTGAGAATTCAATTTCCCATTCTTATAATAAATGAATGGCTATCACATTATTATTTATCGAAATGTGACTCGCCTCTAACACTATTAAGAAAGGCTCGATAAAAAAATGTTTCACATTGGGCCATTAGTGGACAAATTAGAGTGGAACCATAGCTAGTTGGTAAGAAGTAAGATTGGTAGCAAAAATTTGAATTTTAGTTATTTTGAATCTAGAATCTATTTTATTGGGTTTCGAGTTTGACACTACTAAAAATCAGAACAATATGTTGCATTTCTCCGTTTTTATGTAAATAAAACATATTTATAATCAGCTGGCGTTGACCTTGAAAAATGTATCTTCACGTGGCCAACAGTTTTGCAACTCCACGTAAACTTTTCCTAACACTGGAATACATTGTTAGTCACTCGTGGCATTTTTAGATGGTGGTAGAAACGGCTGCGAGCACTCTGACGATCAAATTAGTAGTTGAATGTAGGAGATGATGATATAGACTAGTATATGTTCTTGAGAAGTTGAAAGTTGTCTTACTTCAGATAATCAAATGCATGTGTTTATATAGCACTCGAGATGAAATACTAACCGATGGGGAAACACGTGGCACTATCTGGTGGTGGGAGCAACTCGTGCCCCTCCTAAGTATCAATCCGCCAATTATAGGTTGATAGGTATTTAACGCAATATTTAATGTTCTTCGCTAAGAGAATTGATGACTTGACATTTTGACGTTTATTACAGAGATATCATGTCAATCAATCATCTAAAGATCGCGCCTATGATCTTTAGATCAGGAGAGATGGGAGTGACGACCCCATGCCCTCTTCAACAATGAGTAATCCCTTGTACCACTTTGGCGATGTGTACTTCGACAAGTCTCACTTTGTCACTTCTGCCAGGCGTGTGCAATGTGGAGCCTCATCATTAGAGGCGTAACATTTAGTCCCCCAAGGTCATGTATAGATATTCATACGTTGCTTGGACTTCACAGCGTTTGAATTTTGAGTAGATGTGGAGTGCTGGTAATGATATGGAGCCTCGTCAATGTAGGCGTAATTGTTGGTATTCCAATTATAATATGATCTTGTATTACTAATTCTTTAGGTTTCAAGTTCCAAATTGATTTTCTCTTCTATAGAAAATAGATCATTTTGTACAAAAAGTCAAATCATGATCATTCTGGTTCGAACAATATCGAAGTAGGTTATGTACATTAAGAAGATTCTCAACTTATGCCACTATTTTTCTAAATTAAAATTTTATACTTTTTATTTCCTTAAAACATAATTTCAATAATTTCCACTGTATTTCAAATAGCTTCCTCAAGTCAATTCAAGTAGGGATTCATTCATACCTATATACACATGAACATATACATATGCACGCATTTATATTCATAAACATTATGACCAAAAAAGGATTTGACAGATTGCCATTTAAAAGTCGTATGGCTCTTCGTAACAGTCTTCTATCATTTAATTATATGGACTTTTGAGGTATAGGTGTAGCAGCTAGTTATCTATAGAGGGACGTTGACTATTTAACCACCACAATTTCTCATGGAAATTAAGAAACTAAAGCGTAGGGAATGAATTATTGTGTAATCATGTGTCACATAGTTATAAGCCAATAATAGTTTTCTACGTTTGTTATCTTATTGTATAAAAATAAGAAAATTATGTAGTTTCAACTGTGAAAGAAAAGACAGATACCAAAAATAATATTCCTCCTTGAGAAAGTGAGTAGACAATTAAGAGATGAAAATCACTTTACAAAAAGTGATTAACTTTACTTTTGCAAACATTGTTGTCATCTTTTATGAAAATGACATATACATATTATAATATATAGATGATTATTAGTGCTTGTTTGTTTGTGATAGTTTAAAAAGTTGGGGTTAAAATTAAGAAATCGCACATTTTATGGGATCCACAAATTTTTAACTACATATTTAATTAATTTTTTTTTTATCAAAATCTACAAAACTTTTTATGAAAAACTTTGTTAGACAACCCCTTGATATGGTCGTTCACATGGTATCATTTTTGTCGAAATTGTAATCTTTCAAACAAGTACTTAATCGAAATTGACTTGAACGAAAATCCTGCCTTTTTTTAGGAGCTGGATGTCGAAAGAAGAAGAAGAATAGAATGGTGCTTGTCCTAGCTTGTTCTAAGTCTTATACATTAATTAATCAGCCTATGTACGTTGGTATTTCACCTAATTTAATTTGGAGTGAAAGTTCAAATTGAAGCTAATTCAAATGACCATTCAATATATCTAAGTTTTCTATCACTCTTCTAATCGCCCTAAATCCCTTATGGGAGCATGCAATACTTTGGATGTGCTTTATCAAAAAATGTATCGTAGTGTCCAATTTAATCAAAATTTGCAACTTGAAATGTAGAAGAATAAAAAACACAATCACGCATAAACATAGGGTTGTCGGGAATCCATAATAACTAGTAAAATTCCAAAACTTGTGAATTGCAGTAGAAAATAATAGTTTTCATACTCTTGTATGTAATTCTTTTAACATATATTGATAAGGTAAAAACCATCTACCATGAAGACTATTCATTAGCTATCAAGCCATTTTCAAATTAGTTAAGGTCCTCTTTGTTATTTTCATTTGCTGGTTACGATGTATCTCTCCCCTAAATTTGCAATTTACTTTATTGATAATAAAAAAAATAAAAACCTCCCCCTAGTGGTGGTTAGGAAAATAATAAATCGACTCAAACATATTTAGAGCTTGTTTGACGTAGATTTTTTTAAGAATGGATTTCGTGAAAAATGTGTGATTAAAAAGTATGAAAAATTTATAAATTCATATGAAAAATTATTTTATTGAAAAAATGTGTAATTGGAAATGAATTTGGCGAAAAATAACTTTTAAATAATTTGTGTCAAACTGAGACTTTAAGATCAATCGATTCTTGCTAAAGTTAATGAGAGGTCCACAATTGATATTTTTAAGAGATTACAACTATGTAGGGTTCACGAATTTTGATCAATGCAAACAAGTCACTTTTCTAGCACATATAATATGTCACCGGTTCAAAAAACAATCCTAAAAGGTCCCTCTTGGATTTCGGGAATCAAGAAAGGAGATTTGTTCTTTACGTAAATATATGTATGAATAAATAATAATAATAAAAAGTAATAGTGTGTGTGTGTGTACGTGTTTCCCCAGTTGAAATAGATAATAAGCCTAAAAATAAAGCTAATACACTTATAAACTATATAGAGGGAAACAGCTGGGTGAGACCGTAAATGTTGGGATGGTTCCATTGAGAATGTTGCAGAGAGAGAGAGAGAGAGGGGAGAAGGGCAGAATCATCGGAGACTTTCAATCTCCAATATATTCTTTGAGTTTGTACACATCTAAGACATCATCAAATTATATGTATTTTCTGATGTTTGAATTTTCCAATGTATGTATATTTATATATAATTAACAAGTTGAACAATGTTTACATAATACAAATTATAATATTTTATGTTGTGGACATTAAGTGTTGCACGTGGTATGTTAAAAAAATGATTTGATTTCTCATAGGGTGAGTATCAATAGTCAATACATTATGCATACCTTCAAGATTCACATCTGCAATATCATTCATGTTTGAGTGAATGCATGAAGTTTACATAGAAAGAATGTAAATTATTAATTAAATGTGTTTGATTAATTTAATTTTTAATCTAAAAAATGTTGTACTTGTTCATCTTTTATTGATAAGTAGATGACAAATAGATAGATAGATAGAGAGAGAGAGAGAGAGAGAGAGAGAGAGAGAGAGAGAGAGAGGGAGAGAGAGAGGGGTACAATAAATGATGATTTTATAACTGCTTAAGAAACCATGGACACTAACCAGCAGGTTCCATTGCTCAAATTCATAACCAATGGTCTGCAACAGATTGGCCCGGTGCAGTTGTCCAACATCAATAGTGGCCTTCAATTCTGAAAGCTTCCCTAAAACCTAGGAGCATAACAAAACTAATCTCAGAGAA
>CAIGRB010050302.1:10864-56541 GCA_903798255.1 Fraxinus quadrangulata | reverse complement strand
TTGGAAATTAGTTATCTTTTATCAGATTTGGGAACTAGGTAAGTTTAGATATTAGTCTGATGTCTACATCAGTACCTTAGAGATAAAAATGACATAATGCACTAATAATTATCAATACTCTATGTCGTGTAGGAAAATTGTTTAGGGGCCTTGAGACAAAATAAGTTTAAAAGGAATTATTCAAATTCCTCTTTAGCTTATTCAAGCATGCCAAATACGCTTTGTTGATTGAGTTCGGGAATAGAAATAGGCACGGAAAGAATATGCATCTTTGACACATTCCTTTAATTTAATCTTGTTGATTTCTTTAATGGTTGTTGCGAAATAGAGACAAATCTCCAAATCATTCTGGGAGACTTGAATTGGGATGAAAATAGCACTAACTGAAGTATCTATCAACGCCAAGTGCAGATGGGAACACATGAAAAAAGCAGCATCAAGCCATCAACTGATTAGTACATCGACAACATGGGATAGCATAAAGTAGAAAAATTGTCATTTTTGAGCTTGTAATTCACTCAAGTGGTCTGCATGCAACCAGACAATCACAAGCATAGTACCCCAATAGCATCTATTCTTTTTTCCCTTTAATTTCACATAAAGTAGAATATTAGATACTCATACTCACTTTTAATATGTGGTCCAAAATTATCAATTTACTACAATTTAATTCGCACAAATCTGATAAATATGTATTGGTCGAAAATGAAAACGAGTGCCCAAATGTCTAACAATTAGCATTCAGATTATTTATTGTTGACGTTCGAAATTGTACAAGAATTTCGCACCAACATCGGAAATGGTAAATACTGAAAAATCTTTATAGGAGCTTAGAATTCCTACTTAGTTGTTAGAAAACTACAAAATAGATGTCAGATAGATAGTCTGATTGACGGTTGGATATGGATGGGACAGTCAAGATTACTCCAATAGTCAAATCAATTTACTCGAATTACATAGTGGGAGAAAAAATCGTGACCTCGTTTATTAATTAGCTTATTAATCCAAACATGAAGTCAAGTATCTTATTACTTTTGAAATTAGTTGAATGGCGTCATACTAAGTTTACGTATTATTGCCACTTTTATCATTTTGTGTGACAAACTACTAGTGCCATGCTTGATACTTTCTAGGTCAAGTTGGTCTTTCTCAAAATTGTTACCTTGGTATTACGTTGACTTATAATTGTTTTTTACTGCAATTGAAAATTAATTCTTTTAAATTTGGATGTGGCTTGTATCTATGCTTTAATAAATATCTATTCCGAACAATTCGTGGTTTTATGAAATAAGTTATCCTTAACATATATGCATTAGTATCATAAATCACGTGCAAGACTTCAGTTTTTAGTTACCTAAATTCGTTTAATTTTGTCCTTTATTTCGTGATAACATATTATGTAGAATGTAGTGCAATGTCCTTGAGATTTGTGATGTATTGCCAATATCCAAGTGAAATCTCAACAATACATGTTCTTTGTGAAAATGGAGTAAATCCACGAAAGTAATTGCAAGTACATGGAGGCTGAATGTTGATGGTCAAAAAAAGGGGTTTGCTTATCAAGGCCATCGAACTTTATTTTGTTTCCTCATGATCATTGAACTTTTCACTTAGTATCATTATTGCCACCGAACTTAAAAGGGTAGATAGCACTGAATCCCTTTCGACATTTTGACGATGGGTCCCAAACCCTTGATTACAAGCACTCGGAGTTCCAAAGCTTTCAAACATATAGTTTAAGGTCCTTTTTTGTAACGGAAAATAAAAAGACTTTCAATCAACGTGACATTGATGTCTAATGAATAGAAAGGCTAGTTCAAATTTCATGTTTATATATATATATATATATATAGGAGAGAGAGAGAGAGAGAGAGAAATGATAAATTATGGTGACTCACTCTATCTAGAAGACAACTAGACAGTTCTCTTGGTGGATAGATATTGCTTGACGGTCGGAGATGGATGGGACAGTCAAGGTAACTCCAATAGTCAATTCCATTTAGTTGAATTACATAGAGTGGGAGAAAAAATCGTGGCCTCGTTCATTAATTAGCGTATTAATCCAAACATGAAGTCAAGTATCTTATTACTTTTGAAATTAGTTGAATGACATCATACTGAGTTTATGTATTATTGTCACTTTTATCAATTCGAGTGACAAACTCTTGTAGAGTTACTATACTAGTGCCATGATTGATACCTTCTAGGTCAAGTTGGTCTTTCTCAAAATTGTTACCTTGGTATGACGTTGACTTATAATTGTTTTTTTACTGCAATTGAAACTTAATTCTTTTGAATTTGGATGTGGCTTGTATCAATGCTTTAATAAATATATATTCCGAACAATTCATGGTTTTATGAAATTAGTTATCCTATTATATACGCATTGGTATGATAAGTCACGTGCAAGACTTTAATAATCTGTTTAGTCCAATCACATTAACATTGAAGATGCTATATTCTTAATATTTATAGCTTTGTCTTAAAATATCAACTATGTTAAGATAAGTAGCACTGGACCTTATATCTTGATTAATATTTTTATAATTAAGATATCAATGCAAGACTCATGTAAAAAGAGTAATCTTAAAATAATTTTGTTTGAGTTTTAGTTGGATCGAATTGTTCATTTGACTTTGTTGGGCTTAGATACCGTATTAAGATTTTGGCATATGTTTGACAAAACTTTTTTTTTCTCAAATTCATTTTCAATCACACATTCTCGTAATAAAATATTCTGTAAGTAAACCCAAATTTTTTTTCGACTTTTTAACCACAATTTTTTCAAAAAATCACTATTTCAATCCTCATTCCCCAAAAATAAATAAAAAAAATTCATTTTAATAGTTGTCAAACAGCTTAAAATGCCAAAATTTTTTAAATTTTTTATTAGTATATTTATCCTTAACATGTCGCAAAGCTCGTTTGAGTTTTAAACGAATCGAATTATTCATCTAAATTTATTGAACTCTAATCTCATATTAAAAACTTGAAATCTATCTTGATATGTTTACCCTTTACACAGTTAACGTTGGCAACCATACCTTATAGTTTCATTATAATATCGAAACACTGACATAATTTCACACGTTTTCTGTGAATACTAAAGTGCTCAGATAAGGTACGTTGCCGGCTGCCGGCTGAACTACGCCACCATAACTTCGACATCAATGGTTCCGACAAGTAATAAATAGATAAGAAAATACAAAGTCATAAATTATGATAAGAACTGGGATCAAACCACACCGGTTTTACTACGTAATTTTTTCATCTTCGGACGAAGTAAGTTTACAATTTTAATCTTCAGTAAAATATACGACCTTATTTTTGAAAAAATACTAAGGTTTTTTTTAGCCCCATTTTTGGTGTAGAATTCATTTTGAAATAATAGATTGATGGAAAATGTGCAGTTAAAAATGAAGGAAAAATTTTTGGGTTACGGATAATATATTTTATTGAAGAATGTGAAGAGAAAAAAATATATTTTAAAAAAATGGGGATCAAACAATGGCTAAATCGTAAATGATAGAAGGAAACTAATAAAATAAATAATTTAAATAGAATTCAGAAAATAGTTATGGGTAATTATATTATCACCACAATTTTTGTTTCTTGCAAGACATTTAATTGCACTAAAAGTTCTTACTCTTTGTACATTATAGCACTTTTATCCCTATTATTTTCATGTCATTTTTATCCTCAAACTTTTTATTAGTTATACATTCTGTATTTGATAACACTTTTATGTTCAGAAGTCCGTTGAAATAGTGTAAAACAACTTATTTTCTTACCATATTTTTAAAGAATAAAAAGTGCGAAAAAAATAATTTTCTCTTTCATGAAAACAAAATATTTTGATATAAATCATTATCAAGGACGATGTGTACTAATTAATAAAAGATTGAAGATAAAAATTCGACTAAAAAAAGGTAAAAAATAATTATTACAATGTATAAATTGAGAAGTTTAATTACAATTAAAATATAGTGTATGAAATAAAAATTGTGGCGTTAACCACCCAATAGTGATATTTCAGATTGAGCCGTCCACTTCCCTCATCTCAACCCTACCAAACTTCTGGTATGACCATTTTTCTGTATTAAATGTTCATTTTCCTCAACAGTTAACTAGTAGATTACTTTTTTAATTCTTTTGACTAAGTCTTAGACTCTTTGGAGTTTTGGGTACCTAAGAGTTTTTATAAAGGAATTGATTTTGAGTGATTTTTAATAGTGGTTTAAAACAGTCAAATTCATGTTTGAAAGTTTATTATCCGATGATTTTGCAAGTCTTTTTTTTAAAAAAAATTACATATATGCACATTGTGAATTTTTTTACATATAAGTTATTTCTTAACTTAAAAAAGAGCAATATTTATTTATAATTAAAATTTTAAGTTATAGGTGATTTTTACTTGAGAGGTAAATTCTACTATTATAAGTTAATTTTTTACTCAAAAGTATCCTTTTATATTTTGTGAGATTTTGTCCTATTAATAGTATTTTTACTTTATAAACAAGTTTTACGCAAAATTGAGTTTTTATCTAATCAGTTATTTTTTATTTGTAAGTAATTTGTTTAGTTATTACGTAATCTTTTTGCTTATAAATAATTTTCTTAGTTAATGTATTTCATTTACAAGTTAGCTTTGAACAAAAAGTGTGGATTGAAAGAAAAAAAAAAAAAAACCTACACCAATTTTAAGTCATTTTTATACAACCCAAAATCGGTGCTCAAAAAACTAACAAGCAACAATTTTTTCAACCTCTCATAAAATGGTGCCGCTTTATATATATCAAAATTGATTAAAAACTCCCAAGCAAGTCATTTAGTGATTGTCAAGGATCTTTGATTTCACGAGTCTATTCCATGCCGGCAGCCGGCTGAACTACGCCACCATAACTTCGAAATTAATGGTTCCGACAAGTAATAAATAGATAAGAAAATACAAAGTCATAAATTATGATAAGAACTGGGATCAAACCACACCGAATTTAACTCTACGTAATTTTTTCGTCTTCGGACGAAGTAAGTTTACAATTTTAATCTTTAGTAAAATATACCACCTTATTTTTGAAAAAATACTAAGGGATTTTTTAGCCCCATTTTTGGTGTAGAATTCATTTTGAAATAATAGATTGATGGAAAATGTGCAGTTAAAAATGAAGGAAAAATTTTTGGGTTACGGATAATATTATTTTATTGAAAAATGTATGGTTGAAAAGAAAAGAGATAAAAATATATTTTGAAAAAAATAAGGATCAAACAATGGCTAAATCGTAAATGATAGAAGGAAACTAGTAAATAAATAATTTAAATAGAATTCAAAAAATAGTTTTGGATAATTATATTATCACCACAATTTTTATTTATTGCAAGACATTTTAATTGCACTAAAAGTTCTTAATCTTTATACATTATAGCACTTTTGTCCCTATTAATTTTTCATGACATTTTTATCTTCAAACTTTTCATTAGTTATATATTCTGTATTTAATAACACTTTTATGTTCAGAAGTCTGTTGAAATAGTGTAAAACAACTTATTTTCTTACCATATTTTTAAAGAATAAAAAGTGCGAAAAAAATAATTTTCAATTTCATGAAAACAAAATATTTTGATATAAATCATTATCAAGGACGATGTGTACTAATTAATAAAAGGTTGAAGATAAAAATTCGACTAAAAAAAGGTAAAAAATAATTATTACAATGTATAAATTGAGAAGTTTAATTACAATTAAAATATAGTGTATGAAATAAAAATTCTGGCGTTAACCACCCAATAGTGATATTTCAGATTGAGCCGTCCACTTCCCTCATCTCAACCCTACCAAACTTCTGGTATGACCATTTTTCTGTATTAAATGTTCATTTTCCTCGACAGTTAACTAGTAGATTACTTTTTTATTTCTTTTGACTAAGTCTTAGACTCTTTGGAGTTTTGGGTACCTAAGAGTTTTTAGAAAGTATTGATTTTGAACGTTTATAAAGGAATTGATTTTGAGTGATTTTTAATAGTGGTTTAAAATAGTCAAATTCATGTTTGAAAGTTTATTATCCGATGATTTTGCAAGTTTTTTTTTTAAAAAAAAATTACATATATGCACATTGTGAATTTTTTTACATATAAGTTATTTCTTAACTTAAAAAAGAGCAATATTTATTTATAATTAAAATTTTAAGTTATAGGTGATTTTTACTTGAGAGGTAAATTCTACTATTATAAGTTAATTTTTTACTCAAAAGTATCCTTTTATATTTTGTGAGATTTTGTCCTATTAATAGTATTTTTACTTTATAAACAAGTTTTACGCAAAATTGAGTTTTTATCTAATCAATTATTTTTTATTTGTAAGTAATTTGTTTAGTTATTACGTAATCTTTTTGCTTATAAATAATTTTCTTAGTTAATGTATTTCATTTACAAGTTAGCTTTGAACAAAAAGTGTGGAAAAAAAAAAAAAAAAAAACCTACACGAATTTTAAGTCATTTTTATACAACCCAAAATCGGTGCTCAAAAAACTAACAAGCAACAATTTTTTCAACCTCTCATAAAATGGTGCCGCTATATATAGATCAAAATTGATTAAAAACTCCCAAGCAAGTCATTTAGTGATTGTCTAGGATCTATGACTAAGGAAATGTTGTTTTACCTAGCAGTACGACACTTGTATTGCTCTTCAACAATCCCATTTTATGGTTTAGCCTACTTCCATTTTGCTCAGAGAATCGCTTTTGATTTCAATTCATCAAGTTGTCCATTGCACGTCCATGGATTCAACAATCCTTCAAAATGTGACTATTCGAAAATCTCAATTTTCCTTCTGAGAGAAAGTCAAGCAATTGTTTTATCGCATTGGCCAAGTGTAATTCCTTTCAATCTAATTGAACTGTCAACAAGAAAAAGATCTTGAAGCTCTCTCTTGATACAAGGGGTATAAAAGAAAGACATGCCTGATTGGCATGGGCGAACCTAGAAGATAAAAATGGCGTAAATTACACCAAATTTTAATTGTGAGGCAAAAATTGAAAATTATAAGGACTTTTCTGAATAAAAAATTAAAAAATTGGGCAAAATATTGAATTTTCAGATTTACTATGAGGGCGAGTGACCCCACTGCCCCCACTGTAAATCAACCCATGCCGATTGAGACACTATTCGTAACATATCAAGTTATAAGAAAAAAAGTCATGATGGTTTATATGCAGATGATGTGTCAAAAAAGAGAACGAGAAAATATCTCATTTATTTCACGTGTTTTATTGGAAAAATATTTTAAAAATATTATTTCATTTATTCCACATGATTTTTTTTATCTTATTTCCATCTTTGTGATATTTCTAGGCCCTATAAATAGTAAACTCTTCATTCAATTTAGTAGATTGCAGAAATTGCTGAAAATTGTATTTTCTTTTCATTGGTTGTCATTAATAAAATATTCGATTCCTCTGTCAATTTCTTGTTTGCTTTCTTTAAAATCTTGTTCTTGTTTATTAATTGTGCGATCTATACTTCATATTCCGTCATATCACCTCCTCGAATTCCCAACAAGTAGTATCAGAGCCAATGTTCAACAGTTCCGCAGAGCTAGGATTTGATTGTTTGAGATTTTTTTGTTATCGATGGCTACCTTGAAATATGATATTCCGCTGTTGGATGGCAGTACAAGATTTTCGTTATGGCGAGTGAATATAAGAGTTGTATTGGCACAGATGGATTTTGATGATTTTTTTGTTGGGATTTAATAGGATGCCCACAACTTGGACAATAGAGGAAAAGTAACGAAAGGATCGCAAGACACTTTCGTATATTCATCTTCATCTATCTAACAACATTTTTCAGGACGTTTTAAAAGAGAAGACATCAGCTGTATTGTGGTTGAAACTGGAGCAATCGTGTATGATCAAAAGTCTGACCAACAAATTGCATTTGAAGTAGAGACTTTATTCTCATCGCATAGCAGAAGATCGATCACTGGAAGATAATTTGACAGTGTTTAAGGAGATCGTCGCTGATCTGGAGAGTTAGAGATAAAATATGATAAAGAGAACTTGGCCTTAATCATGTTGTGCTCGTTGCCTGGTTCGTTTTCGTCCTTTAGGGACACAATTATGTACAGTTATGATATACTCACCATTGAAGACGTGTATGATACCTTGTTCTCAAAAGAGAAGATAAAGCATCTAATTGGAGCTGGTTCCAAAGATGAGGAAGCTATTGTGGTTCATGGTGATTGGCAAAAGGGCAAGTCGATGGTGAATTTCAGCAATAGGATCTACTTTTACTGCAAAAAGAAAGGACACATCAAGAGGGATTACGAGAAGTTGCAGGGTGAGAATAATTCAACTACAAATCGTGAGAGGCAATCAGATATTTTGGACAAGACCAATGTAGTTGAGGACCATTTGGGTGGAGTAGATGTTTTGATGATTTCTGACGTGGAATCCAAACCTGATGAGGAGTGGACTTTGGATACAGCTTGTGCGTTTCATATGAGTCACAATCGGAATTTATTTAAATCATATGAAATGGTGACAGAATGTGTCGTTGCTATGGGGAAACAACGAATTTTGTCGGGTAGCTAGTATTGGGGGAGTCAGATTGAAGTTGGTATACAGAACAATCAGAACACTTGGCAAAGTTCGACATGTTCCAGACTTGAAGAAGAACATCATCTTACTGAGTACCCTGGATTCGAGAGGGTACACGTTCTCTGAAGCAGGTGAAGTCTTGAAGGTCCCAAAGGGTATCCGTGTTGTATTAGAGAGGCGAAGAAAGTCTTAGTTATACATCTTGTAAGGTTGGACATAATCAGTGAAAAGACATCAGCACGTGTTTGGTACCGTGGTGGACATACAGTTTGGTACAATACTATTAGGAGTTGGCTCGGATCTATTTTGGAGAATACTACTCTATCGAGTTTGGGGGATATGGATATATCCGCTTTGCCACCACAATTTGTCGTTCTACTGTATTCAACGGCTAATGAGAGACTCATTGGAGATAGGTACGTGAATGATGATCTTGATGTACATGCTTTGGAGTTGTTGAAGGTGACGAGTCTAGCTAGGGGCCTCAATTAAAACATTTAGTGTTGATTTTGTTACAGGGTATGCTTCGACCATGTTCGGTAAATTTTGAATTCTTTGCGAATTTTGGGAACCGAATGGTTTGGTTCATTTATCCGTGTTGGATATGGTGGAAGATAAAGAGTATTTTTCATGTGTTGAAAAAGTTTGATTTGGGATGAAGAGTTCAGTTTGTTCGTTGCAGTCGAATTTATTTTTTGAAGTGAAGAAATTTTGAAACTTCGTTCGTTGCATCGAAATTTATATCAGTTGGAGATTGTTGGATTTTGTGACCCAAATTAGGTGGAATATTTTGAGAAAATATTTCCTTTATTTCACGTGTTTTATTTAAAAAAATATGATTTTCTTTATTTCTCGTGATTTTTTTTATCTTATTTTCATCTTTGTAATATTTCAAGACCCTATAAATAATAGACTCTTCATTCAATTTAATAGATTACAGAAGTTATTGAGAGTTATATTTTTTCTCCATTGATTGTCATTAATAAAATATTCGATTCCTCTATCAATTTTTTATTTATTTTCTTTTAAATCTTGTTCTTATTTATTAATAATGTGATCTATATTTTATATTTCGTTATATTACCTCCTCAGATTCTTAGCATAAAAGACATGTGAAATGTGCAAAGGAAAAGGATGAAGGGTGCTCGAGCCTCGAGGGGATGAAACATCATGGGACGTGTCGGATAGTGCTCGTGATGTGGGTCCCTTTACTGATGGATAGTTTTCTGCTATCCACGTGGGACAGAAGGGATGCTGTTCCTTGAAATATTATGAACAAGGTAAGCTCCTTAAGCCATTAGTAATTTGCCACGTTTCAATCATGAATCTATCACGTGCTCCAAACCCCACCATAAACCAGCCTCGTTGGAAGATCACGTGCCGCTAAAACAATATGCATGTGGCGCTTGCTACTTCTTTTGTAAACAAAGCGTGGTTGCTCTGACAGTCTGACTAGAGGCTAGGCCTTTTTCACCCAAGACTTCATTACGAAAAAAGAGCGTTCGATTATGACATAAGAGAGAGCGAGAGAGATTGACGATCTAGGGTATTTTTCGGCGGTATTAAATGCAATATTATATGATTTAAATCGAGTTGTAAACTTAATAAAAATTATGAGTTTTATTAAATGTGTGGTTGAAAAATAAATTTGGAAAAATGAGTTTTAAGTAATTGAGTCTAAACATGGGTTATATGTAAAAATTTTGTAATCGTGACTTGAGCTAGAGGTCGAACCTTTTTATCTCTTCAAAACTTGTATTATTTCATTCTTCGATGAGAAAAATTAAGAAATTAAATTTTCATTTACAATACCAAATAGTCACATTCAGGGTTGTAGACGTGAATATCTCATTAATATAACCCTGTTGGAATAGTTTATTCCCATATATCCATTAAGACTTAAGAGAGTTGAGTTGAGAAAAGTCTCATCTACAATGAAGTCAACTTAAAAGGAAACCAATTAAGTATTCCATTAGAATAAGTACCCAATGAATAGATTGTCAACGGGTAAGAACTATCGAAAATTGCTAAACGGAGGTATTTCGTAACATAATAATGCTACTTGTACATAAAAAAATTACATAATAATTTACATGTAGACGAAATGTCAAAAGAGTGCGTTTTTTTATTTGATTAAAAAAATTATGTTCCAATTATATCTCACAACGTCACATATATTCAAATTATTATGTAAGTCATTATATACATGTAACACAATTATTCATAAAAACTTACTTTATTGTGGATGACAAATCATAAATAATGAGGCTCGCTTCGACTTTCTAATATAAATGAGGCTAACCAAAAAACATATTATGATTTATGAACCTACAATTCATTAATTTATTACGTATTTCCCTCGATTCCTGCACATGACCTCAATTAAACATCTAGCATACTTTTTAAGACTTATCAATCAGCATTGACCTACCAACCCACCGTGGGATGAATTTCGAAATTCAAGAAATGTGACAAGTCATACATCCCCAATTCCCACCCTCCCACATTAAGGTTTGGCATGAGGTAAAAATTAATTTTTTGCCAAAATTCTGTCAAATTATTTTAACGAACATAGTAAAATTAATTGAAGTATAATCATACTATATGTACATTTTATTTTACATCATTTTTAATATTGTGTCATGTGTCAACACATAAGGCTGCAAAGTACTCCCCGAAACTCAAACAAATTTCACATTTATTTCTCTGGAATGAGATGAAGAATGTTTTTCTCTTGTGACAACCCTCATACATAATAGTCTCATGTACATCGTACATCGTATCTCGTATCAGAATTTCCTTTTGATGTAGATACGACATCACAATAAACATTCCCATGAACTCTTCTTGAACTTTCCTGAATTTTGAAATCGTGTAAACTGATCTATATTGTTTCTCAATTTCAAATGTGTTGAACACGATATCATTTGCGAGAAAGAAGAAGTATACAGTTGCAATAAAGATCCAAATTCGTTTGATATTCCGAATGAATTTTTGTTATGGGCCACAACAAATGTATGTGAACCTTCTAGAAGATCCGAACGGTCCNGAATTCGAAAACATTCTCGAACGACGCATGGTATAACGTAATTGATGACGTTGCTCCATCGTATTTAATTAAAAAGCATTATCAACAGTTTTTAGGCGCACAACGAAATGACAGTCAAATGTAAAGTACGGCAAACCGGTTCAAATTAAAGGTGGGATTCCATGTATCGTACTTTACAATCCTGGGGGTCCAGATTTGTCCTATAAAGCATTCTTAGATTTAGATGCAAATTCAAATTGGAAATCTTGGACATTACAAAATATAGAGTTCCACTTCGTCAACACCCCCCTCTATAGGAGTGAAGCACCATCAGTGCAAGAAGAAGAAACGTCTAACGAATGCCGTTAAACGAATATCTCTGTACTGCGGCTGTGTAATTTTGCAAAGAGTAGACTGTAAAAATGACCACTTCATACACAGGAGAAGAACCGAAGACATGACTACCAAAATTGAAGATAGGAACGTACATATGGGAAGTCAAGAATCCCATATGGATAAAAGTCCTTCTCCCATTCTTGCCGCCCCTATATCCACTAAAAATCATTCCTTACATGTTCGTGCTAAACGTCTCATTCTTCCACCTGCTTCTCCATCTATCAAAGCTGCTGCAGTCAAAGGTACCCCTAGCCGCAAACGGCCAACTTCGACTTCTCTACTTTTGCAGGATGACGATGATGATAATGATGATGTTCCTCTCATACTCAAAAGAAAGGTAAAGAAGTTTGTTTATTCATGAAACAACATCCTTCATGTATTGATACTTTACCTGAATTTTCCAGAAGAATTCAGCCTCCCCTTCGAATGCCTTAGTCTTATCAGCTCCTACCTCATCGCCTCGTACTGAAGCCACTGTATCCAAATCAGCTGATGAAGGGACCATGCTTAAAGAGAAATCTTTAGTCATCAGCTGATGAAGGGACGATGCTTAACGTTCTTATTATCAGATTCAACCAAAACATCATCATGCTCGTCATGCAAGTCGTCAATGATTTACTTGCTGCAATAAAAACAATGATCATGTTTAGAATCAATTGCTGTAATTGAAAAAAAAATGTAGAACTTCATTATTAAAGTTTCCGTAAATAAAGTAAAAATTAGAAACAAGAAGTTCGTGTACCATGATAAAATTTGGTGAGAAACATAAAACACGGAAGTCATGGTAGTTATGCAATGTTGCTAGTAACAAAGCAGATGTCTGCTCGTCCAACCTAATGGAACTAGCCAAAGCTAAATACTCATACAAGCAAGGCATAGTGTTTCGAGCGGATAGTCGCTAACAATTAAAAAGGTTCAGACGATTGTGTAAAGAACAAATATCTTCAGACAAAGTCCTAAAAAATTGTGTCTTCTTTGACAAAGATTTATTATCACGTGCTCCAAACCCCACCACAAACCAGCCTCGTTGGAAGATCACGTGCCGCTAAAACCATATGCATGTGGTGCCTGCTACTTCTTTTGTAAACAAAGTGTGGTTGCTCTGACAGTCTGACTAGAGGCTAGGCCTTTTTCACCCAAGAATTGATTACGAAAAAAATGCGTTCGATTATGACATTAGAGAGAGAGATTGACGATCTAGGGTATTTCTCCATGGATTAAATGCAATATTATATGATTTAAATCA
Source organism: Fraxinus quadrangulata (assembly GCA_903798255.1). Lineage (NCBI taxonomy): Eukaryota > Viridiplantae > Streptophyta > Magnoliopsida > Lamiales > Oleaceae > Fraxinus > Fraxinus quadrangulata. The sequence goes on along the minus strand of CAIGRB010050302.1, from coordinate 43,276 downwards.
AGTTGTAAAGTTAATAAAAATTGTGAGTTCTATTAAATGTGTGGTTGAAAAATAAATTTGAAAAAATGAGTTTTAAGTAATTGAGTCTAAACATGGGTTATATGTAAAAAATTTGTAGTTGTGACTTGAGCTAGAAGTCGAACTTTTTTTCTCTTCAAAACTTGTATTATTTCATTCTTTGATGAGAAAAAATTAAGAAATTAAATTTTCATTTACAATACCAAATAGTCACATTCAGGATTGTAAACGTGAATATCTCATTATTATAGCCCTCTTGGAATAGTTTATTCCCATATATCCATTAAGACTTAAAGAGAGTTGAGTTGAGAAAAGTCTAATCTACAATGAAGTCAACTTAAAAGGAAACCAATTAAGTATTCCATTATAATAAGTACCCAATGAATAGATTGTCAACGGGTAAGAACTACTAAATTTAATTTGTATCGTAAATTGCTAAACGGAGGTATTTTGTAACAGAATAATGTTATTTGTACATAAAAAAGTTACATAATATTTACATGTAGACGAGATGTCAAAAGAGTATGTTTTTTTTATTTGATTAAAAAAATTATGTCACAATTATATCTCACAACATCACATATATGTAAGTCATTATGTACATGTAACACAATTATTCATAAAAACTTACTTTATTGTGGATGACAAATCATAAATAATGAGGCTCGCTTCGACTTTCTTAATATAAATGAGGCTAACCAAAAAACATATTATGATTTATGAACCTACAATTCATTAATTTATTACGTATTTCCCTCGATTCCTGCATATGACCTCAATTAAACATCTAGCATACTTTTTAAGACTTATCAATCAGCATTGACCTACCAACCCACCGTAGGATGAATTTCGAAATTCAAAAAATGTGACAAGTCATAGTGATAAGGTAACACCACCACCAATTCCCTCCCTCCCACATTAAGGTTTGGCATGAGGTAAAAATTAATTTTTTGCCAAAATTCTGTCAAATTATTTTAACGAACATAGTAAGTATTAAGCTCATGTTTGGTACACATAAAAATTTTCATTCTCATTTTTCTACTCATTTTCAACCACACATCTTTCAATAAAATAATATTTTATATCACATCAATAATTTTTCTTTCTTTTTCAAACACACATTCTCCATCAATCTACTATTTTAGAATATATTCTTCCAAAATAATGTGGTTCAAACACACTCTAATTAATTGAAGTATAATCATGCTATATGCACATCATATTTTACATCATTTTTGATATTGTGTCATGTGTCAACATATGAGGCTGCAAAGTACTCCCTGAAACTCGAACAAGTAGCAGCTGTAAATGATTTCACATTTATTTCTCTGGAATGAGATGATGAATGTTTTTCTCTTGTGACAACCCTCATACATAATAGTCTTCTGTACATCGTACGTCGTATCAGAATTTCCTTCTAATGTAGATACGACATCACAATAAACATTCCCATGAACTCTTCTTGAACTTCCCTGAATTTTGAAATCGTGTAAACTGATCTATACTGTTCCTCAATTTCAAATGTGTTGCACACGGTATCATTTGCGGGAATGGCTTGATATTAGGTTGGAACTCCTTTTCAACCTTATTCCTTAGTGCACATTCGTAATGTCAGACAAATTGCCTCAATGAGGTTTTCGAATGCACATACCCATCGAAGAACGCATTCATACCCTCACTTCTATGTGTTATTAACATCCCTGCCTAGAGAGTGATTTTCAAAAACCAAGAAACCCAACGCCCTCTATTCTTGTATAATCCCATCAACTAATCATTTTCATGCAGGACATACGTATCAATCACCGTTGTCCAACTGCATTCAAATTCTTGACTAGACTGCAAATCATACACCAACATGTATATAGCCCCAAATATTGAACCCTTATCCACGTGGTATTCAAACTTTTTTGGCAACTTATTCAAAATATGCCACAAATACCATCTATGCTTCTTATTTTAAAAAAAATATCTGAATTGCGTTTTCGATGGCCCTATCTTGATCGATAACTATTTCATATGGAGCTTCACCATGCATTCATTGAAGCCATGTCATGAACAACCATACAAAAGTATTTGCGTCTTCATTTGATAGCAAACCACAACCAAGCAGTGTTGATTATTTGGGATGATTGACGCTAACAAAATGGGTGAAAGGCATGCTTGCTTAGTAGTGAAATAAGTGGTATCAAAAGTAACTACATCGCCAAACTCTTCGTACACCTGCATACACCGATTATCTGCCCAAAACACATTTCTAAGCCGCTACTCGTCGTCCAAATCCATGCTAAAGTAAAATCCTAAGCAGTGTGCTTGCATTTGAAAAGTATAATTGTATTGCTGCAGCATCTCCTTCTCCAAGTCTTAATTGTCTCAATATTTTTACATAGTTCCGACAATCTTTTTCAATACAAGTCATATTCTCATATCCACCTGCTTCTACAACTGTAGAGTTGTAACTTTTTATGTAACAGAATCCCTGCCAAATCATGCACTTGAAGATTTTGTTTCACGTGTGCACTCAAGTGTCGGTTGCATCGATATAACCTGGACTTGGATGGACTTGTTTCATGATTGTAATCGAGGTGGACCGCGTTAATTCTCCAGTTTCCAAGAATATCTAAAGATGTAGATATCTTGACTTTACAACCCATCTGAAATGTTGGTTGCGACTTCAATGAACCACTACTATTATCGCTTCTTCAACCTTCACGACTACATGTCAACGTCACATATTTCAAAACTCAATCGTCCCCCTTTTTTGAATTCTTTTTCTTAACTAGAAATCCAGCATGAACATATTTTTTTGTAGAACTCGTACATATATTTTTCATCTTTAAATATCATACCCACATCAGGCACTTTTACACCATCTCTTACTCATGTTTTACCTTCCACTAAGTTCACAAACTCCGTATCGTTCTTATTATCAGATTCAACCAAAACATCATCATGCTCGTCATGCAAGTCGTCCATGCTTTATTTGCTGCAATAAAAACAATGATCATGTTCAGAATCAATTGCCGTAATTGAAAAAAAATGTAGAACCTTATTATTAAAGTTTCCGTAAATAAAGTAAAAATCAGAAACAAGAAGTTCATGTACCATGATAAAATTTGGTGAGAAACATAAAACACGGAAGTCATGGTAGTTATGCAATGTTGGACAATACCCTTCTGCTAGTAACAAAGCAGATGTCTGCTCGTCCAACCTAATGGAACTGGCCAAAGCTAAATACTCATACAAGCAAAACATAGACATGATTCTTGAAACGTGTTTCCACGAGAACACTACCTCATGCACAAGTCCTAAAAGTCTTATTTTATCAGCCTCAGATTATGAAATGTAAGCTTCCAGGTGCAATTAATTACAAAAAAAAATTATGCATTACTGAATAAATCGATAACCTTGATCATACCATGTACGAATCCGGCAAAATGGCTGATTTTTTTCGGATTTCTAGAGCGATTGAAGTGCTACTCGAACAGGCTAAAAAACAGAGCAGAAATCCGCGATTGATGTGCATCTCACGTACATTTGCTAGAATTCCCCAAAACAGTTGGAAAGATTGTTGTCGAACGCAGTTAGGTTTTTGTTTGCCCTCAAAACAGTAGCTTTTTTTGTTTTCAATTTAGGGCAACCTGATGTTTTTACGAGGGAAAACGAGTGAGTGAGGGTGGTCCACTATGCTGTGCTTCCCTCCAAAAACTAATGTCGGAGACTGCGAATTTTGGGGCTTTTTCGTGTTTCGAATTTGGAGAGATAATAACCCGTTTTGTGTTTATGAAAGCCAATTTTTGTTTTTTTTTTTAATGCAATTTCCACTATGTTGTGCTTCCCTCCAAATTGCAAAAACAAAAACTAATGCCACGTTAGTGTTTTTAAATCCTTGTTTTTACACTCGATTCCCTGCCGTGCAGTTTTTTGGATTTTTTCAAAAATTTAAAAAAAAAAACTACAAAGGGCATTTAATTCAATTAGGTCACTGAATTGTGATTTGTCTCAATTTAATTTCAAATTTAATCAATTCATCACAATGAATTTTCACGTAATCATTGCATTACCTGCCACGCAACATTATTACCTTCATTTTATATTTTTCGTTTATAGAGTGACGCATCATATTATGTTGAAGGTCTTGATAAGGGTATATCTGCTAACTAAGTGAGGGATTTTTATTTATTTTCGACACGAAGGGTGAAATGTGGCAGACCGTGACAATCGGTGAAATTTAAAATTAAATTGAAATTCAATAACTCAACTAAATTAAGCTCACGAAATTAAAATTTCACTGAAAAGATTATGAGGGTGTTTGGTATAATTAGATTTTTAGTTGATTGTGATAGAAGTTTTTGAAATGTGTAATTGAAAAATATGGAATTCATGAAAAATGTGGATAATATTAATTATTTAACTTTGATTTAAATTAAAATTAAATTTTAATCCAACCCAAACAGACCCTATAAATCTATAATACTCTATTAGGTGAATATGGCTGGTTTGACGGCAAACCAAACCATTTTGAACCGAAATGCAGATGAGTTCACGTGCATTCACATCAATGATTATTCGATTTAATGATTTGACATTTCTTTGTTTTTATTTATTTATTTATTTTTTAGTCCTATACTATCATTTATGATGGAGGGGAGTCCCATGTCTGTTGACAGGGACCGTTTGGTAAATTTGGTATTAAAACTGGGACAGTTTGTCAGTCTTCCTACACTTCTGCTTCAAGTGCCTTCCCTGCAAAGTGTGCTCCTCTACAGAGAAAGAATAAAGGAAAGGACAAGGAACTTCTTTTGCCACCCAACAATTTCTTTCTAATTTTCATTAATGATCTTTTGACACAGCCTGTTCCAAACCGATTTTTCAAATTCTGAGTATTTGGGCTATCTGGGTGTCGTTGATTTGGTAGATTATCTTCGTTTTGCATATGGGTTTTTGTTAAGAAATTAGAGTTTGAATAAGAGACGATAAAATTGTTAGCAGTAAAATGTCCATGAAGAGCAGAGGAGGAGAGCAGGTTTCAAGGAGTACCATATCTAAAAAATGGACTCTGTTTCTTTGCCTTGCTAGCTTCTGTGCCGGATTGTTCCTCACAAATCGGTATTGCATTTATTTGTGTGCGTGTTTTGATCATTTTTTCAGTTTTTCGAATTGGATTTTTGTTAGTATTTCATAAATGTGAAAACTCTTTTAACGTATATAAATCAACTGTTTGCAGTCCTGCCAAGATTCGAATTTTGATTTTTCTCCGGTCCGTCTGTTGATGAAATATAGTGAAGCTGCATTTGCTTAGAAGAATTTAAGCTTAAATTGATGGCTATAAATAAAACTTCTGTTTTAGAAGATCTATCTTATTTCTCTGCTATTTAAATTTATACAGTTGATGGTGAAGAAGCTGTTCATTTCGATTCAATTTTGTGGTTAAGGACATTTTCCTATCATTCATAACTTGTTCTTAGTTACTTGTCCTTAAGCTATAGTATGACCATGATTTTCGTTCAAATACTTCATCCACATATTTGAGAAAGATCCTGCAATTTCTCTTTTTCGTTTTTCGTCCATTTAGTTTCACCTGTCTTTTGTTTATATCTCAATGGCTAGAACTCTTTAAGGACATACACGAATGTGCCTTGATACTTGTCACCGGTAGCAGCTAGTGGAAGACGGTTACATGCCTCTGAACTTCCAGTTTTCTTTGCAATAATTTGGACTTTGTAGAAAAAGCTGGCCCGCAAAATTTGTTTTGTATTCTGTACCTGGCTATGGATTTTCTTGTAAACTATGTTGAGTTATACATTTTCTCGTCCTTTTCCCTTCATCTCCAATCTAGTAGGACAGCTTATCTCAATCTGTTGAGATTGTTATGCTTTTGGTTACAGTAGCTCAAATTAATGAGAATAAATTGACAACAGAATGTGGACTGCTCCAGAATCAAAAGGTGTCACAAGAACAACTGCTGCAGAAGCTGAAGTACTGAAATTAGCATCAGAAGGCTGTGATCCGAAATTTGTGAGTATTTTTCTCCCAACCTAACCTTTTGGAGTATTGCCTGGGTGCTGAACTTTTAGCATGAAGACATTACTCTCTCTCTCTCTCTCTCTGTCTCTCTCTCTCTCGTAATAATATCTTTTTGGCTCCATTAAGTTGCAGCAGAAAGATGTGAAGACTGTACCTAAGGAAATCTTTGGGGAAGTTTCCAAAACTCATCAGGCTATAAAGTGAGTTCATGGTTTTCTTTCTGGTGTATTTCCTACTAAATATATTTCCCTGAAATGCTAATGTGATCATAACATTTGATACAGGACATTGGACAAAACCATTTCCAATTTAGAGATGGAGTTAGCTGCAGCAAAGGCAGCACAGGGGTCGAATCTTGCTGGCTCTCCTGTATCAGAAGCTACTGAGAATGGTGATTCTTTTAGGAAACGGAAGTATCTTATGGTTATTGGAATTAATACTGCATTTAGCAGCCGAAAAAGAAGAGATTCCGTTCGTTCTACCTGGATGCCACAAGGTATGTAAACTGTTCCCTTCTCTTTGCACCTAGTGCTGGCTCATAAACAATTCTATTGTAGTCCAGTTTCTTCTTCTGGACCAATATCTGATTTTTTTATACAATAGGAGAAAAACGGCAGAAGTTGGAGGAAGAGAAAGGGATCATTGTTCGCTTTGTCATTGGTCACAGGTGGGAATTGGCATCTATTTTTTTTTTTTTTTAAACGGGATTGGCATTTATTTTGATGCTTATGATAGTAACTTAAATCTTTTCTCACATACTAGTGTATTGCCGATGTTAATTGGCATGACTTATTCTGTTATGAACTGTCCTTGCATGAAATATTGGTCTGATATTCAAATAGTGATTTTGTGTCTTAAATTCAAATTTTTGATGTGTAATTGTCATATGAGAAGAACATGCAGAGCAATGACTATGGACGCTTTCCTTCTGTTGATGCCCATTGTCTTCATAATTGTGAAAGAAACCAAAAAAAATAAAAAATAAATCAATACTTATACTCCTCGTATCCCATGATATTGCTAATTGCTATAGTTCACCTTTTGGATGCCTGCATGTCAGAAAGTAAATACCATTTTTTAACTTCCTTTCACACACTTACACTAAAGGACAAAATTAGAAATGGAAAAGATCATCGAACGTTCGAAATTTTGAATTCTAAATGGGCCAATAGGTCAATGAAGATATCAATGTTATGACACAGGGAGATATTATACTGACTTCAGTTTTTCTGAGGATGCATGTCTTCAAGAATAGAATGAGTGCCCTTTCTAAATGCAAGGCAATGGGGCAGTTTGTCTGGAGCTAATAAAAATTCTGGTCACAGCTGGGCATCTTGATCTAATTTTTTGTAACCAATCTCCAACTGTCAAATAAACCTACTCTTAGTTAATTTTTGAGGGCAGAATAATATATAAACAAATGTTTTTCTTAAAATACGACTGTCTCATTCATGTGAGTTAAACTGTGTTTTTGGGTCAATACATCATATCTAGTCTACCGCAAACAACACAATTTCTTTGGTTGTTTTTGGCTTCTTGCGAAGCTGGTTGCTGCTTGACTTGACTTTGTGATCTACCATTTATTCATGCTATTTCTTAGACACTGTTTTTCACAATTGAATATTGAACGTGTCCTTTATTTTTGACAAAAACTTGTCTTATATACATGTATTTTCATTTCCCATCAACTGAAGGTGTTTATCTTGTTTGCCTTATCATCTATATAGTTTCACTCATATTAATTTGTAACATAATCTTCCCTTACTCAGTGCCACATTAGGGGGTATTCTAGATAGAGCTATTGAAGCTGAAGACAAAAAGCATGGGGACATCTTGCGGCTGGTAATACCTAATCTCTCATTCTTCAGCTAGAAATTTCCTATTTAACTGCATTGTACTGTTAGTTTATGCTGATGTTATTGCCTTCATGAAAAATCTGATACATTTGGATTATTTTCATACGTTCAGGACCATGTTGAGGGTTACCTTGAGTTGTCTGCAAAGACAAAGATATATTTTGCTACTGCTGTTGCATTATGGGATGCAGAGTACTTCGTTAAAGTCGATGATGATGTCCACGTAAATATAGGTAACTAGAACCTCTCTATAATAGTTTTAGCTTCTTGAGGTAATTATAGTCAATATCAGGTATTTGCATGCTTCCTGCCTTTCATTAGAAATCCAGAATAAATTAGGTATTGGTTAAATCCGATCTCCTTTAATCAAGCCACATCAATTTTATTACCTAGCAGAAACTTTCTTTTAGGATTAGTTTTGTGTCAATATTTTATTGAGATCTGATGACTAACAGGTATGAATGGGGTTCTCTATTTTTAGATTTTCAGCTTGCTTTTTATATAATTGTATACATTTGACATATCATATCTCGAGAATATTTTCAATTTTTTTGTTGTTTTCATGTTTATTTTGCAGCAACACTTGGGGAAACATTAGTAAGACACCGGAAAAAGCCTAGGGTCTATATTGGGTGCATGAAATCTGGTCCTGTCCTTGCTCAGAAGTATGCAAAACATCTCCAACTTTTTCACATAGCCTAAATGTTCCAAATCAGCTACAGCCACTTAAATTTTTTGAATTACATGAAACAGGGGTGTAAGATATCATGAACCTGAATATTGGAAATTTGGGGAGAATGGAAACAAGTATTTCCGACATGCTACTGGACAATTATATGCGATTTCTAAAGATTTAGCTTCCTACATTTCAGTAAACAGGTAATGTTTCAATTCTCTCCTGACATTAAGAGTATGTAACCATTATATTCTGTTAACTGTGTGTGATAGTGATTTTCTGAATTGTTAAAGGCATGTTCTACACAAGTATGCTAATGAGGACGTGTCTCTTGGATCATGGTTCATTGGACTTGATGTGCAGCATATTGATGATCGGAGACTGTGTTGTGGAACCCCACCTGGTAACCATCTCTCTCCTAATCCTACAAAATCTTTAAACTATGTAATTCAATTTGAATAACGAAATCCTCTATCCTTAGGGGTGGACAAAATGTCCAGACCAAACCAAACCAAGCGGTTCGGATCGGTTCTATCAAAAAAATTAATGGTTTTTGTTCTTTGAACTGAGAACCATTTGGTTTTAGTTTTGATTCTGGTTCGGTTATAGTTCAAAAACCACAACCACAACCAGAACCAAACTTAATATTTAATTATATATATATTAATTAGTGAAAACTCTAATTTTATATTCATTGGAGAACGAAAACTAATTTGTAGGGGTGTGCCTTCAAAACTGCAGCAATTAATTTAGTGAATCATTGCTATTATTTATTAAATAATTTTTTGTATGAGAACGAAAACTAATTTGTATATTCAAATTATGAATATGTTTTGTTTGTTAGTTATGATTTTTTTGATCTCGATGATTGAAATTTGAACTTTCTGAATGTTTGAAGTTTATTTTTTTATTTAGGTATATGTTACTAACTTATATGATGCAAATATGAAAATTTAAGAAATGAAACTAGAACCAACCAAACCAAACCAAATTAGAACCGAACGGTTCGGTTCGATTTGGTTCCATATCTTTGAAAAAACCATTTGGTTCCATTATTAGAAAAACCATTGGTTCATGGTTTGGTTCGGTTCTCTTGGAACCAGAACCAAATAGAACCATGTCCACCCCTATCTATCCTGATAGGCAAGTTAGATCCTGGGCGTGAATTCCAACAGTTGTTATAGGCCAGTGGAATCATTATACTTGTTAAATACATTATGAGGGTGGATAGCAATAACCCATTAAAGAGAAAGAACTTACTTCTATAGGATCTCTTCCATCAGTTTCTGTCCTTGAATACTAAGCAGACAAGTAAAAAAAAAGAAAAATTCATTGAAGACAGTAGTTTTTGAATGTGTTTGTAATAACAATAGATTCTACAAAAGCAGCCTAAGGTGAAAGAATAAATTACCAAATGAGAGATTTCACATGTTTGTGATTAAAAATTGAAACTTATTTATGTACAACTGCAAATGATCTTACTTTAAATATAGTCTCACGAAAATATGTAACTTAGTATTCGATTTGAAGATGTCTAAAATTATTGTTTATTGAAGCAAATTAAATGAAGAGAAAATGTCGTTTTTTATGTGAGAAAATCTAAACATAGAAGTAATCTCCTGAAATCAAGTGGCATAAAATGGCATTAAAATCACAGATTTTTGACCTCCATAAGGGATGAGAATAGAAAGCAAGGCCAAACGAGGCCAGGAAATATAGAGGAAAATCACATGATGTTCAACTGTTGGTTATTACCATTGACAAAAACAGCAAATGTTAGCTGTGTTGCATCTGGATGTGCGTATCAATGTAAATGTTTTCTTTTTGCTTATGTATCGCAGATTGTGAGTGGAAGGCACAAGCAGGCAACATCTGCGTTGCTTCGTTTGACTGGAGCTGCAGCGGTATATGCAGATCGGCCGATAGAATAAAGGAGGTACATCGACGGTGTGGGGAAGGTGAGAATGCCTTGTGGAAAGCTGCTTTCTGAGACGCTACATGCATTTCTTCCATTTCATTCATGAGTACACAAATATACGACATATATAAGAAAGAGAAAGAGAGCATGTCTTGCTATGCGATGATGCTTCTCCATTTTAGTAGAGAAGTGTGGCTGCAAATGCAGTCCCGGCTGCAAGCAAGTGGCTCCATCAAATGAATTTTTGTTGTTGAGATAATTGAAATTCAGCAAAGTGATTATGGTTTATGAGAAATAAATTCAAATCACTTTTGTGAAATCTCAGCTGCCATTATATCCTATCCAAGTCACTGATTTCACCAGTGGGGCTAAATAGAATTGTTGTTTATAATAATACGTGACAAAGCCTGTTTTGCAAAGATCGATGTAGCTATGGCGCCACTGAGTGAAGAATTGACTGGTTATGATTATTGCAACATACAAGAAAACACACAACACACTGCCAACCACGACTAATTCTTCTTGCTTTTCATTTCCAACTGAATGTCAGTGGATGTGATCTTGCTTTGACTCAAGTCATTGTACCATAAAACTTGTGTTAATGGCAATATAGTTGATGGTAGCTCTATGGTAAAAAAATTCCAATGATCACTTTCAATATTGTTTTCCAATAATCGCTAAACTTAGATGGTCAATATAGTTTCAAAGTTGTTTACCAACAACACTGAACCGTACTTATAAAGTTGTTTCACAATAACAATGTTGAAAGTTCAATGACTATCGAGAAACAACTTTAAAAGTATAGTAATCACTGAAAATTTTAACCCTATTCTGTTGGGGTGAGTCTTTTGCCTATTCCTCGAGTAAATGTCAAAGAGTATTCATTTGAGAAGAGGCAAAAATTGAAGTCAAATGGATGTGGTACTGAAGCAGCAGCATTGAATTCTCCAACTACTCAACTACAAAGGACAGTACAGGATTTAAGGAGGTGTAGGAATTAAACTTTTATTCAGAAATTCTCTCTATTTTAAAAAGTCAAACTTTGAAAAAAATCATGTCAATAATCAATTACTTAAATCATTCAAGTTATAATTGACTTTCAATAAAAATATTAACTGAAAATTAAGGAAAAAGAACATAAAGCCCCCGTTTGGCCTCTATTATTTGATATTATAATTTTTGAAATAGTATTTTTTTTAAAATGCATAGTTAAAAAATAAAAAATTATTTTAAATTCACATGTAATATTAATGGACGTTTAATAAGAAGTGGGGAAAAAATAAATTATAATTTAAATGAGGCCAACAGGATCTAAATATGTTGAAAAAGGTGAAATGAGTTAAAAAACACAACAGTTTGTTGGAAATATAAAAAAATTATTCTTCTAAATTTAAAATTTTTCTTTAAAAATAAAAAAAATATCTCATGAAAATACTCTTAAAAGCTTTGCATTTTGACTTCACATTTTTAAATATCTTGAATCCAAATAACAAGAGAGACGTAAAGATGTCAAATTGTTCATCTAGCAAAGCTATACAAGATTTAGATAAAATCATATGTTCGATTATTTAAGTAAAATAATCAAGTAATTGAAAGTATTAATACAAATCTCACTTAAGAAGGACATCTAAATCATCAAGTGAGATTACAAGTATGAAGATCTAGAGCAGAAACCTTTTAAAAACATAGAAAGCCTCTCAAGCAAGTAAATGTACCATCATAAACGGATAGATGACACAAGTTCCTCGCTCAAAGTCGACCAGCATGAGTGAACACCAGTAAACAGAACAAGTATTGACAACCTTATTTTACTCAACACTGACACGACACAGATTGGCCATTGTCTTCAGACAAGATACTAGGTTATTCTACATTATGTATCAGCATAAAAACACAGGTGCTGAGAAATAACACAACGAGCAGGAATTCAGGGAGACAAAAAGCGACTCATCCAATTACGGAAGCGGGTCCATGCTAACTCAACTGCAACATCATCCTCTTCAGTCAAACCCATATTTTTTCTTCTCTGCACCCCTTCAGGGGACTTGTTCATAAAGGCATGTGCAACCCTTGGATAAATATGTACTTCATGTGGAACTCCTGCTGCCTTCAGCTTTTCCTCCAAGGCTTTCGCAGTCTGGGTACAAAAATTCATAGCAATCAATATATGAACACACTAGCAATGTAAATCTTTAACACATTAAAAATGCATCCCGAGTTCCTGTGAATCTTGTGGACAAATCAGTCAGTTCGACATGGTAAAATCACATTCATTAGCATGCTTCAGACGGTGCAAATACACTAAATATATCTCAAAGAAGATGTGCCATCTTCTCTTATCGCCATTTCGTAGCTAATGCCTGTTCCACCAGATACTATGTAACGACATTCGATTGCAAGCTTCCAAATGCAAATATACAAAAGTAATTAAGACAAAATGTGCAAGAGTCGTCTTTTTAACATTTGAAAGCTCATACATCATGGTTAGAAGATTCCTGCCTTGATGTATATTCTCCGTTCAACTCGCAACTATTTGAGCTTTAATTTAAAAACACTTTTCGAGTGTGTCCATATTGAATATTTATTCAATACGATTTAATGATTTGACTAGGATCCATATCAATGTACAAGCTCTTTATTACAATCTTCAAATCGCCAAACTGAAGGTGAATCAGATTCCAAAGTTGTTTTCATCTATTTGAGTAAATGGGAGAGTCCAGAAATCAGTTCGACTTCCCCATGCATAACAAGATAGTGAAAATTCAAAGGGTATTGCAAGATAACCGCCCTTTATCACACCTTTAAAGTGAAGCAGAGTTCATTTTAGAAGTAAAAAGGATGGAAAATGGATCTAATAAAAGACGAGATTATCAAGAAAAGAAGATAGGAAGCATACCAACACGTAATGAAAAATCACCCTCAAAAATTGTTTCATTCTATCAAATGAAGAAAACTTTCTTGAAGAAATGCTCTTCAAAATTATGACTTCAATCCAGGAAACCTTTTAGTCACTAATCCTTCTACTGTAATTATTTCAGAATGCTTAGACTCCCAAATGATGTAAATTATCCTACACTCGACTGACGACCACACTCAGAACCAAGTTAAGGTAATATAAAAATAACCACAACACTTGACTCAAATAAAGATTGACGAGTATCAATGTCATTTCAACAGCTTTTACACAATATCAAAATCATGCTATAAGTCCATATCTCACATTAAAAAACTGCGGAACTATAATATTTGCGAAAGATCTCTTCGGGAATAGTTACTACAAGGAGCCATCCATGATTCGGATGATATAGGTCAACAGTTGAATCTTTTACTTTTGAAAATGGACAAACTAGTAATAAAGTTGTTAGGAAACACTGGACATTTTGAAGCTTGATAATTTGCAAGCAGCCAGTTTAAAGTACGAAAGATGCAGGATACCATTTATACAATTTATGGCTTAGGAATTTCATTCAAGCTTTAAGCTTGAAACCAAGGAGAGAGGACAACCCTCTATATCATCAATACGCAAAACTAATTGTATAAATGTATTCCAGCAAAATGGTTATATCTGGCTGCAGTAACTTAATTGAAAATTTAAAATATAAAAGACTAACATCTTTATCAGCAATGTTACATAAAACAACCGCCCAAATGTATTGCTAATGATTATTAACGGTTCAAGACACATCTTGTGCAGCTGCCACACGGAAGAAGCTGCAATCAAATTCTTTTGTTGCCCATAGCCAAGGAAAATCAGTAGCTTGCCTAAAAACCTGTAAACGACTTAAAAGGAAAATCTCCCATCCCACCATGCACCAACTTATCTACTCTAACCTCCCGCATATTCTATAGATCCTATTCAGGACAAGCAGCTAGGAAATATCAGAAGTTTTAGCTACAATACTCACTCAGTTTATGTTTTAGCTACAATATGTTTTTGGCATTGAAGAAACAACTGTCCAAAAACAATGAATAAACATACCTAGAAAAATGGAGGTTTATGTAAAAGGATACAAGTATCACAGGAATCTCCAGACCATACCTTCACATCAGAAAATCCAACAATATTGTCAAGCTCACCAAAATGTGCTTGCACTGGTGCCTTAGCATGGAGAGGATCAGCAAGTTCTGGTGAAGGCACACCATAGAAGGCTACCACAGCATCAACCCCTGGGACCAACACAGAACTTGCAATAGCAAGAGCACCCCCCATGCAGTAACCAGTTACACAAACCTATTGCCAGAAAAAAAAAAAAAAAAAAAGAAATAAAAAAAGAAGCAAGTTGAGAAGTTCCATCGGTAATTGCAAAAAGAAACAATCTATCACACCAATTTCAAACAACTAATAAAGACATAAATAACTCATTAAACTGGTTTAAAGAATGCTAGATGAAGTTGCTTTAATTCATTAGTGCTTGATCATGCATGTTATTTTTACGAGATTGTGATAGAATTAAAATGAAAGACGAACTAATATGTCTCAAAGTGAAACTCTGGAAATTTTCAAAAGAAAGTTTAACATTTAATTTGAAAGTAAGTGTTGGCTGTGGTTTACAAATTATGGTACAAGCTTCACAAGGTGTATAACAAAGCTTAGAGTTTTAACTTCACAGGAACTATAGGAACCTAAAAGACATATAAGGGCCTGTCTGGTAACAATTTTCTAAACCAAAAAATCAATTTGTGTACCGTTTTTTTCCACACCTTCGGCCATACCATGAGACAACACAATCAAACATTTCGGCTAAATAGTGCATACAATGGTCTGAATTATGCTTAACATTTTTACCAGACACAGCCTAAATTTGTTAAATGGATGAACTAAGAAGCATGTGATAAATCATGGAATAAAACATAACAAATTCTTCACAAGCAATGGCTTTGTGGGAGGCAAAGTCGAGAATTGACTCTACTTCTCTCATTAAACACTTTCTCCTGCTTCAAAGTGGCATAAGTACCAAAAATCTACGAACTTGCTTAGTAAAAAGTACAAAGAACCACGTGTTCATCAAAATTGCCCAAATCTAGAATTCAGCAAAAAGTATTTAATTCTCTGGTATTAACTTTTTCCACTCCGTCCTCTTGATCAAATATATACACAAACACAAAATTTTTAGGTATAACAAAATTGAAACAAGTTTCCAACTATGGGTATAGCTTGCAGTTCTTTAAAGTATATATGAATAATTCTTTGAGCACATAAAGGCAAGTCGCTCACCCACATAAAGGGAGTGTTTCTTAGTTCTAGTTCAACCCTACATACTCACTTTTAGTTTTACTTTCCCTTCAGTCTGTTCTGTCATATATAAAAGGAACTACCCAATTTTGCTTAAAAAGTGCACACCTTCTGAGAACCATTTGCCTTAAGCCAGTTAACTGAAGCTTGAATATCCTTCACAGCACCTTGCCAATCAAGACCGTCCATCAAATGCTGAGCTTCAGCAGCATCCAAGCCAAGCTTTCCTCGGTACAAACTATTAATTTACAAGAAAACACCGGAAAAGATAAAAGCATCAATTCTCATATGCCAACAAAGTTATGACAACAGCACGTGTCAATATTTGCAAAAATATCAAGTCATATTTGCTTGATCATTCATATGCAGTATCTTACTCAGGGATCAACGCTTTATAGCCAGGTTCCAACAGAGAGATTTTCTGGGCATGGTTCTTGATCTCAAAATCAACACCCCACCATTCCTGAAGCACAACAATCCCAGGAGCATCTTCTTTCCCAATCACATAGGCATCAAACGCCTGCTTAATATTTCCCCCAGACAAAAAGAAAAAGATAACTCAGAAAAGAAACAAAAGCAAAATCACAATTTCAAACGCATGATTAGTATTAATTTGATTACAATTCAACTTTCCAGTCAAAAAGCAAACTTATCCTTTATCTGTTCATCAAAACCTACAACTTTATAGTACTCACACATAACAAAATATCATCTCTTCCCACCCAACTGAGAAAACAGGAAGGAAATGGAAAAAAAAAAAAAGAAAAGTGGAAAACAAGGATGAAGCGATTAAATACATACGCGTAGAGGCACAGACAAGCAAATGAGATTTTTAGTCTCACCGTGTCGTCTCTCTGAATCTGGATTTTCTTGAAAGTTGAAGAGGAGGCAGATTCAGAAGCCATTGCACGAACCTGATGAAGATGAATCGAGAGATTCCGAGAGAGGGGAAAAGCTGGGTACGTGAGTAAATTGGGTTTGGTGTTTACAAAGAGGGCTTTTGTGAAGAATCTAGAACAATTGGATATCATTGTCTTTCACTTGACACTTCTATAGCTAGGCTTGATGAGTCCCAACTCCCAATATTCATTTTTTATTGTGGCAAATGGCCCTGCTTTATCATTTGTTTTTTTTTTTTCTATTTAAAAAAAAGTATTTTTAAATAAACAGCTTTCCTCCTTTTTGTGTTTCAATTTTTTTTTTTTTTAAAAAAAATCAAAACAAGTAAATTTGATTGCAGAGTTTTGCTAATAATATTATACAGTTGTTTGAGCCCCATAGTCCAGGAAATTATTTTAATTTATTTTTAATCATATATTTTTCAATAAAATAATTTTACACATAAATTCAAACATTTTCTCTACTTTTTAACCGGACATTTTCCAAAACATTATTATTAGAATATCTATTTCCCCCCAAAATGAGGGCTCAAACAAGGGTATTAACCTCAAAATCCAATTAGATAACTTGCGAATAAATTTCTTGTCATATTTAGGTTCATCGATACATGACATGAACGCTTTAATGCCATTAGCATGCAAAAGCAACTGTTCTGAAGGAGGTTCGACGGTAGTTTGCACTTTAACTATCAAGTCAGTTGTCGAAAAGAAAAATGTAAAATAATTGGGTGTGAAATATATGAATGAGTGTTGTTTTGACTAGAGTCTGAAATTTGCATACCTTTTCATTTGACTTGCGTGGAATGTTTATAGAGAAGATAGAGCAACGATACTGTTATTTAGCTTTACTGATGCTAAACACATTCTTAGATGACACGTAAATATCATCAATTGATAAAACACTTTAACAGTGAAAAAATGAACCACATTTAATATATCTTATCACTTTCAGTCACATACATTGATATTATAATATCAGTGATATTGTATAACATTATTAATAGAGTAAAAGATATGTCAAACCTTTCTTAGCTTTTGGACACGTGTCGATCGTCTATTAACTTGATTGTTGATGTGACTTTGCCCATGTTTGAGCCTCATTTTCTTCAAACTCATTTTTAATTATCATTATTCAAATAAAATAATTTTGCACATAAATCCAATTTTTTTTCTTAATTTTTATACACTTGGCAATGGTCTTGCCACGTGGCAACAAGAACACACTATTATTCCTTATTCACTATAAAGTGAACGATTCACGAATTTACCTCGTAACTTAGCATTTACGAGTTCACACTCATTTTTTATCAACTCGTTGGAGGTTCACAAATGGGCGAACCACCCACTCCTCTTTCACAGCAGGTGCAAGTGGGGGCTTTGCATACTAAGCGAGGTGGTTATGGCATAGACTTATGAGTTGAGATTTATTATCCATCCAATTAATTATTGACACGTCACTTTAAATTAATATATCATCAATTTGGTGCGTTAGTGGTTAAATTAATAAGAGTAAATTTGATATGACATATTAATTTAAAAATAATGTGTCAATAATTAATTGGCAATACACTGCTTTATATTTTGAAGCTATTCAACTTTGACGTGGCAAATGTGTCCTTCAAGACCTATTCTTTACACATGGTTCGCATACGTCGTTCAAAATAGTGACAAGAGTTCACAAAATTCAAACCCAACATTTCGGTTGGGCTGTGGACTTTTGCTTGCTTGGATGTTTATTTTTTTTTTTTTCTATTTAAAAAAAAAAGTATTGTTAAATAAACAGCTTTCCTCCTTTTTGTGTTTCAATATTTTTTTTTAAAAAAAAATCAAAATAAGTAAATTTGATTGCAGAGTTTTGCTAATAATATTATACAGTTGTTTGAGCCCCATAGTCCAGGAAATTATTTTAATTTATTTTTAATCACATATTTTTCAATAAAATAATTTTACACATAAATTCAAACATTTTCTCTATTTTTTAACTGGACATTTTCCAAAACATTATTATTAGAATATCTATTTCCCCCAAAATGGGGGCTCAAACAAGGGTATTAACCTCAAGATCCAATTAGATAACTTGCGAATAAATTTCTTGTCATATTTAGGTTCATCGATACATGACATGAACACTTTAATGCCATTAGCATGCAAAAGCAATTGTTCTGAAGGAGGTTCGACAGTAGTTTGCACTTTAACTATCAAGTCAATTGTCGAAAAGAAAAATGTAAAATAATTGGGTGTGAAATATATGAATGAGTGTTGTTTTGACTAGAGTCTGAAATTTGCATACATTTTCATTTGACTTGCGTGGAATGTTTATAGAGAAGATAGAGTAACAATACTGTTATTTAGCTTTACTGGTGCTAAACACATTCTTAGATGACATTTAAATATCATCAATTGATGAAACACTTTAACAGTGAAAAAATGAACCACATTTAATATATCTTATCACTTCCAGTCACATACACTGATGTAATATCAGTGATATTGTATAACATTATTAATAGAGTAAAAGATATGTCAAACTTTTCTTAGCTTTTGGACACGTGTCGATCGTCTATTAACTTGATTGTTGACGTGACTTTGCCCATATTTGAGCCTCATTTTCTTCAAACTCATTTTTAGTTATCATTATTCAAATAAAATATTTTTGCAAATAAATCCAAATTTTTTTCTTAATTTTTATACACTTGGCAATGGTCTTGCCACGTGGCAACAAGAACACACTATTATTCCTTATTCACTATAAAGTGAACGATTCGCGAATTTACCTCGTAACTTAGCATTTACAAGTTCACACTCATTTTTTATCAACTCGTTGGAGGTTCACAAATGGGCGAACCACCCACTCCTCTTTCACAGCAGGTGCAAGTGGGGGCTTTGCACACTAAGTGAAGTGGTTATGGCATAGACTTATGAGTTGAGATTTATTATCCATCCAATTAATTATTGATACGTCACTTTAAATTAATATATCATCAATTTGGTGCGTTGGTGGTTAAATTAATGAGAGTAAATTTGATATGATATGTTAATTTAAAAATAATGTGTCAATAATTAATTGACAAATAGTGCTTTATATTTTGAAGCTATTCAACTTTGACGTGGCAAATGTGTCCTTCAAGACCTATTCTTTACACATGGTTCGCATACGTCGTTCAAAATAGTGACAAGAGTTCACAAAATTCAAGGCTGTAGACTTTTGCTTGCTTGGATGTTTAATTGGCAATGCACTGCTTTCAAATTTCTTTGGTTCGTTGGGAGTGCTTTCACAGCTATTGCTGGTTCATCCTTCATCCATTCTCGATGCTTTGAATAGCCCAGTTTCGTACTCAGTACATAAAACCAAAGAGTTCAAGATTGTTGTGACTATTGTTACCAACACATTTATATAGGCGGGTAGAGTACACTCATCCAGTGGCGAGGGGATGATGAGCAATAGACGCTAGTGCAATTATCTTATATCAAGCACACAAACCAAAGATTTCACAATTGTGAATTGTTGTTCGACAGATTATGTATATTTAGACGTTGAAAAGCCACATTACTCTCACTGGTTCACTTTCCGAACAAAATCAAAGGTGGCAGTGAAGCCAACATATACAGTCAGGGATGTACGGTTGGGATAACTCCGCCCAAGTCATTATTAAATATGCATGAGACACGTATATGAGGGTAAGAAGTTTTTTCCGACTGCTAGAGATGACAAAAAGAAAGCACATAAAATTATACTAATAATCATTTTATACCCTATTCATACTCATACGCATTGGCCTAAACTTCTTCCAGGCAAAACTCAAGTTAAAAAAAGCATTAAAGCTAGATACTAACTGAAATTGAAGGGTATCATATCAAAGTTTGTAGCCTACTGCTGGTTGAAAAGTCCAGTGAGGTTTTGAATATGCATTGTAGAAAGTAATCCCTAAATGCTTTGAATTGGGATTCATTCCCCTCAAAACATGTGCATGCGCAAATGGTTGTTTGATTGTAAAGTGCGGTAGCAGATGCACTGTGTCATTGAGTCAAGAATTAACGGGAAATCAGAAGGCAGGTACCACAAATGACATGTAAACGGTTCATTTCTTAACAGGGAGAATTCACATCTGAATTTTTCATTTGGGAGAGTTGGCTGAGTGGACTAAACCTCAGATTCATTCAATATTTTTGGACACCAGTGCCAATGTCTCCTTTCACTATTTCTCAAGACCCTAAAATGTAAAACAGAAAGTACTGTGTTATGTTGAAAGGCAGCAGTGATTGAAGATTAATAGATACTGAGGATTACACATCTAAACAATCTTGATTCACTTATATGCTTAAAGAAGATGAAGGCAGCCTGCATAAACCAGACTTCTATTTTTTGCTTACCAATGCAATTGAGTGTGCTACATGTACGACTTGTTTTTATGTATAGAAAGAAACCAGAGAGTAAAACTACAATACCAACAGGCACAAAAATAAATATGCCTCACTAGAATACATACCAGGATAAAGTATAACATATTTAGAGCTTGACAAATACACAGCTTTTCAATCTTGTTGGAAGGCATTATGGCTATCTGATTTGGAGGGGATAGAAAGATCACTCTTGAGCATGAAGGAAAGATCATGCATCTGAGAAATCAACATTGTGATGTCATCACTTCGCTTCTCAGATTTATCAAAAACCTCTTCACTATTTCCAGCATCATCAGAAATCCCGCTAGTATCAACTAACCTACAGTTGGATGATATAATTAAGGTATTGAGAAGAAAAAGACTGAAAGTAGAAGAAGAGAAAAAAAAAAACGAGAAAAATAGATCAAATTTATGGCCAATATTAACTGATCGAAAATCAAGAATGAAAACAAAGAACATGGTTTGTCTCTGTTCAACGTCATATGTTAAAAAATTTAAGGAAGAAGATATCATCTTAGCCCAAGAAGAAAAAAATAAGAAAGTGAAAGAACTTTTCACTCAGACTTCACTTCTTACTTGTTTTTTAGGTTGAGCAGGCGGCTAACTTTAGCATAAATGTCAGTAAAAACAATCATAAAAATGAAACAATATAGTCCATGTGCCCTACCTGAATGACTTCATTATACTTTCGAAGTTGAAGGGACAAATATTTGGTGCACAAAACTCTTATGTAATCAATTAGTTTTTTATGAAATCTTAATACCACTATTTGGAAATTATTTTCATCCGGAAATGATAAACAAATTGATAATACGTTAGAACCATTTATTTGAGAACAAAACTCAAAACCAAGTTATTTAGCCGTTGATGGAGAGAGTATATCACTAAGAGCAAAAAAGGCCCCTGTTTGGGCTCCATTTTTCCAAAATTCATTTTCAACCACACATTCTTCCATAAAATAATTTTACACATAAATCCAAAACTTTTCTTTATTTTTTAACCGCACATTCTCCAAAAAGTCACTATTTCATAACACATTTTCCCCCCAAAATGGGGTTCAAACAGGGGCTAATTGTGCACCATCAATGTCTTGATATAACTTCATGAATACTTTGATATGAAATAAGGCAACGAAATTCAAAACAAATCGCTTAATCTAAGTGTGTGCTTTTACGCAAATATATTTGAACTTCTAGCCCTATTATAGTTCCTTATCACAATGAATGAAGATTGTAAAATTAATATATCTCATATCGATGCATCACATTAAATAGAGCTCTCTTTCATCAAATTTGAAAATTCTTGTGTAAGCATGGGAAAAGAACCAAATTACGAAAAAACCGTTATTTAACGGATTTTTAACCAAGATCTATTGACTCGTCTCATCTCATCGCATCATTCAAAAATATCAGAGCCATGGATTAGAAAAATGAAACTGGAGAAAACTAAAGCTAATTTAGGGAAATTCTCATCTTATCATTTCCTCTTTAGTTATGTATCTTGGTTGACAAGTTTACAGTTAGCAGTATTTGTGAATTCAGCGTTCAATCACATCAAACCGCCTCTTCACAAACTTAGATTACTAATTCCAATTAGCCTTTTAGTTACATTGTTGAGGATATTTACAGACCAAGTTGGAGAGAGATAATGAATAGGGCCTCACTTATAAAGTTACGTAAACAAGCCTCTTGTTATCATAATCCAATGTACTCTCATTCCCACCATTTCTATTCTTTTCTCCTTTCCATTTCTGAAATTTGATTATGACAAGATGGCTGAATTTCAAATCTTCATATTTTCCTCTATTCTAATAATCCAAAGCAATGTGGAATCTGTGATGAGACAGACTACCAACTTTTGTTTTTATCTTTCTTGCTTTACTTCTGTGCTCTTTCAGTAATGGATAAACAAAAGTTTCAGTTCAGTTGTTGGTGGAAGAAGTTGTCCCCCTTCCCCTAATTTTCCCAACTGCTCAGGATTCTCCGAGCTCCCAAGCTTTATTTTTTTCTTTTCATTTTTACCCAGCTTTTTTCCATTCTTTTCTCTTGAGGTCGAGTTGTGGCAGTCCAGGCAGGGTCCGGAGGTGTGTGGTGGCTGAAGATGCTGGGGATAGTGGCTTGCTGTCGGGGTGGGGGTCACAGGTGAGGTAGAAGGGAGAAGTCAAGGATGTGGAAGAAGACCTTTTCACTGTTGTGCAAAAGTAGTCCTTTTAAATGGAAAAATTAGAAAGTGATCAAAGTATATCTAATACTTCTCTCCCTTCTACCTGCATCATCATCTCAGTCCTACATTATAATATAGTGAAAGTGAGACTTACAGTACTAGGAGCATGAAAAAGCAAGTAATCAAGGATACTGGCCATATGTAACAGTGCAGGCAATTAAAAAAAGGTATAGGCTCCATGGTACTGAAAAGAAGGACATGCTGTGCAAATTAAAAGCTGAACAGTAAAAAGATCATCATTTTAGTTTTATTTTTACTTCTTTCTAGGTTAGCTTCCTTTTGAAGCTCTACATCACTTATTTGCCTCAGCGCCCACATAATTTTCTGCTCTTCATCTCTTAACTTGATCATGTAGGTATATGAATACATGGAAATGACTGTCAAAAGCCATTACTTTTGGGATGTGATTGGTGTAGATTTTTTGAGAATAAATTTTATGAAAAGTGATTTTTTGGAGAATACGTGGTTAAAAAGTAGAAAAAGTTAAAGAGTCCACGTAGCAGTCAATAATGAGTTTGGAGAAAGATGAGTTTTAAAGAATTTGCAAATACGGGCTTAAGACGTCAAGCAAAAAGAGTGGTCCTATCTTTTAGAACCTAGATTCTAAGTAAAGAAGTTGAAAAGGACCCTTCTAGCTTCATCACTCGAAGATTATTTTTGATACTTGCCACCATTAACACATTCAGTTGTCACGGAGATATATAAACACCTATTTTTGATTTTATGGAGAAGAAACGCATATGCCAACATGAACAATCCAATGCGAAAGGGGATGATAATTATTTGGAGACAAATTTGTAAGACAAACATAATTAATTCTGGTCAGAAAGCCAGCAATTGACCATATCATTTTAAACAAGGACCTCTCTCGGTAAAGTATATACGCACCTGTCTGAAGCAGGAACTTCTTGCAAAATAGTGTTCCCTTTTGTAGAAAAATTGTCATTGCTTGGTGAGCCAGACAAAAGATTAGGTTGTAAAAAGCTACCAAAATCCATTTCTTCAAATTTATTGTTTGAACCGAACAGCCCTATTTCTGAAGGATTTCCAAGAGAAGCAGAAAGTTGATTATCATTTTGTGTCAAAGCATTTTTAGAGGCATCCTGTGTGCTAGTTGAGCCTGTAAAATCATCCCATTCACCAAATGAGTCATCATCTCTACTTGCTACGGTATTCTCGGGTTCATCCATTTTGTTAGTTTTCCCTTTATTGTCTTGAAACCAGTCAACATCAGTAGAAGAATAGTTTGAATTTTCTAAAATATTATCATCTTTGATCTGGAAAGTGGCATCAAACCCCTCAGCTAGCTGGGACTCATTAGAGGTCACATTATTCAGCAGGTCATTTGAATCCCAGTCACCAAATGCAGGAGAATCTGCAGAATTATCTATCAACTTTCCATCATTTATATTGGGTCCAGGTCCTAACATAGATTCCATGTGGGCAGAAAGATCAACCTCAGAACCCAGAGGGTCAAATGATTTGGTATCCTCAGTTTTCTTTCCAGAATCCATGGAAGAACTTATAAGAAAGTCAGATGTAATTGAACCACTGTGTTGATTTTCAGAAGCAGAAGGCTGAAACTCTGCCTCCCATCCAGAAAATGCATCATCATTCTGGCCTTCAGAAGAACTAACAGCTGGATCGGACTGCTGAACATTCTGAAATAAATTTAGGTTGTCAGGAGCTGAAACTTCTAACTGTGAAGTGTAGACCTGCTTGCCTGTTACTGGCTGTTCAACAGATCTATCAGAAACATCCCTCTGCGGTTCGGAAAAGAAATTGTCCAGATCAACTCCAGTTAAATTCAAAGATCGTTTACTCCGTTCTGGCTGCTTGTCTGAAACACTAGTGTCTTGCTTCTGTATCTCGGCTGGCCTTGCTATCCTAAAATTTAAGGAATCAGACAAGGCGATTTCACCTTTAGAAGGACCTTTTGCTCGATTCAGTTCACTTTTTTCTATCAGAGGTCCAATCAGTTCCTGCAAGTTGATGAGATTTATTTATATTGAAATCCGTATAGACACAACCAGGGGGCAGATTGAGGATCAGAAAATTAAAACATGTCAGAAACCCAGGCTATAGGCCATTAATCATTTTTAGAAAAAAAAAATCTACTCGGGAGCTCATAAAAATAAAATGAAATCCTTACCAAACTTAGCATTGTCCACATATATTACCCTTGTCCGTTGCTCTGGCAGTATGGGGTATGTTGGTTTTTTCTATTATTATTTTGTTTTATTGGGTTTTGGGAAGGGGTGGGCAATGCAAAGTAAGTTATGCGCTCTGAATGTCAGCAAGAACTAGGTTTTAAAGGATAGGATCAATTCCAGTGGCGGCAGTGGAGCTCAACATAGTAAACAACAAAATCAACAAAACACAAAAACGCCATCTGTCCTTTTCTGGTATCTATATTTTTAACCACAGAAACCTTTACAGCAGAAACTAAAAACAGGCTTAATGTTAAGCTAGAGTATCCCCCCACCCCCTTTCCCGAGCTAGAACAAGAAGTTAGTAACTAAGTAGATCATTATTCAAAGTAATATCAATCTCAGGTTCTCTCATTATGAGACAATCTACCACCTCTATTCTCCGAAGTCCAGAGTAACAGCTATCTTGTCAAGCAATAGAGCACAAATGAGAAAAAAATCGTATAGCCAAATAAAACTGAAGGAGAGACTTTAGGGATTTCTGAATCTGCTTGACTCAGATAATAAAACTGAGACTACACTTTTTCTTTATATAACCTGTGTGCAAGACAGTCCAAAAGTGTGTAGCGAGAAAATACAAGGAAAAATCATGCAAGATTCTACATGGGCAATCAAACCAGGGCCCAGCATATGTAGGTAGGGCAAGGATAGCAAGAATAAAGGAAAATGCAGGTGATCTTTTGAGCATAATACCAAAAAATAAAAAATAAAAATAAAAAAGCAACAAATAAAACAGAGCAACCTAAGTCTAGAATATTCCACGCAATGAATTGGGTAATGTGGGCTTGAGCAGATCCATTTACTTGACAATCTCTGATAAGACACGGTAACCACTGTACATTTGGATATATGTGGTTCTGTACAAACATAAACAATAAGAACACAAACAATAAAAACATAAGTTGCGTTTGTTTCATGGAAATATGTCTTTATTCTACCGAAAGTTCCCTAATCGCTACTACCAACAATGTGGATACGTTAATATACCCAATCGTATCCTTCAAAACTTTGACAATAACAACCCATCTAAGATAAATATGCATGCCATAGCATGATTTTAGCAGTCACAGGCTTCAATACTGGAACAGTAAGAAATCCACAGAAAAATTTTAATTGCATATCAACAAGATATAATTTCCAACCTTCAAAGTGCAGTTAAGAGTTCTCTACACGATTCTGCACATGAAAATATCATAAATGACAGTAAAGCCAAAAGAAAAGGTAAATAAAAACAATGAAGCAATCATCACTAAACAATGTCGAGTATAATTTGTAAATTATGATGCAAATCTCATACATTGCCCAACAATAAACCCTAATGCACCTTAATGTTATCCCTTCTAATCATATCTCCTAATCCAATAGGGTGTACCCAAATCGTTTTAAGGAGAAATGTGTACAAGAACAACAAAAACAGAACCTCACACCCAAATTGTGTACCTTGTAAGCATACGATTATCTAAAGAACAATAATGGAAGTGGTTATTAAATCATACCGATCCATCGAGCTGAAGAGACTGGAGCAACCACTGATACCCAATGGTGGAATTAAAGCAAATGGGGTCGGGAGCAACGTCATTTTGGTGGGGATTGCCACAGTAGACACAAATGAAAGACTGTAAGCCTCTTAGGAGCCTCCCTTTGCATTGGGTGCAGCGTAGATATGGCGGGGAAGGTTCCAAGGATGCGATGGTTGCCGAGAGAGACGGGAGGGCGGGCAGAGTCAGGTCTCCGGGGTCGTACCCCGATAGTCCAGCTACGTTTCGGGTCGAGATCTGAATCCGCCGGATCAGATCATGTGGAACCGCGGACATAGTTTTGGTAATTCTACGGTTTGTGAAGATTAATTTCAGCGATGAAGGCCGATGGGTGAGTGCGCGTGCCTTCGTCAGATGCGCCAAGCAATGAGAGCAAAAAATTTTAATTTCTTTCAAAAATAATATAATAAAATAGTAAAACTTACACAGAATCGATTATTTCATTATTGATACCAAAATTTGATCCATTTCAAAAATAATATAATAAAATAGTAAAATGAGTGCATGTACGATGCATTTTGTGCCATTATTGGGTCCAATATCAATGAAAAATTGTCAAATGTTGACCTGTAAAAATTCTATTAAAATTTTTCTGTACTTGTAGTATAACTGTTTTAAATAATGGGACCAGACGAGGATTAAGATCATCTGAAAATACTCCAATACTTTAAATGAGTAAAAATTTTAAAGATAAGCACTAGAAGTTTAAGTTCGGTGCATATTTTGAATGGTCATTAAATATTTTAATTATAGCTATGAGAGTGTCGTCTAGTGATTAAGTTCCATACAAATTGTAGATGTTGAGTCATGTGTGATTGATAGACCTCTCTTTCAAATCTACCAGCATGATCGTAATTATCTTTGAGGTGTCAACGTTGAGCAAAATACGTAAATTTGGTTAAATCTTTGTTTGATAGAGATTAAAATCAGATTTTAATAAATTTTGATAAAAATTGATAAAATATATGGTCGAAAAGTTGTGGATACTATGAAATATGCAGTTAAAATTAATTATTGACTTTTGTTTAGATTTTAATCAGATTTTTTATCGATACCAAGTAGGGGCTAAATTGGAAATGTTAGAACTTGAGGGACTAAAATGAAACTTCTTGACGACACAGGTGACCGACGTGTATTTCCCCATCAATCATGGCTGCGCCTGGGATTCCGTCGGTGAAATCGTGGCCCTCCTTGCTTTTACATTTTGATCTCACTGCTCTCCATCTCCTACAAATTCCACTATTCTCATCACTCACTGCACATATACATACAGCTACGCATATATATATATATACATCTCTGCTGAAAGATACGCACGGACACTAACAGAAATTGAGAGTTTTGTCAAAAAAATGGCAGTGAAAGCTAGGGTTTTGAAAGCTGTAGTTGGGTTGATGGCATTGTGCCTGGCAGGGTACATAGTAGGCCCACCTCTGTATTGGCACTTACTGGAAGGCTTAGCTGCTGTCAGCCGCTCCTCTTCCGCCTCCTCTTGCCCTCCTTGCATTTGTGATTGTGGTTCTCAGCCCCTTCTCACCATTCCGCAAGGTAAAAATACACATACTGCTTATATTTTCATATCTGTACTTGGATCTGCTTTGATTTCTGATGGTAAAGTGGTATTTGACCATCTGGGAATATGTAATTTCGCGCTAAAAGTTTATCTGATCACAATTTAGCCCATTTTGATCGATACTCGCATCAATTTTTTCCCGTCATTGCTCAATTGAAATTGATGAGCAAAGATGCAAACATCACTAAAGTTGCTTCTTACTCGTGGATATGCTGATCAACTATTAGAATTCCACGGCCAATTCGATCAACTTTGTAGGTCTATTCTCATAATTAAATTTGTTATTCTTGCATTCTTATTAAGCTTTTAGATTTTTAGCTGTAAAATATGCCAAGATTCAATGAACTCGTGAATGGTATTAAGTGTTTTCATGTAGATTTACTCTTTCTGTATGGAGTTAGAGGACCGGAGAAGAAGAAAACACAAACAATATTTTAATTTGTTCGGTGGCAATAGGGCAACGTGAGAGAAAATAAATTACAAGGAAAGCTAAGAAATTGATGTTACTTTGTTTTTCTGCTTCTTGATGTTAATTGTATTTTTCTTAAAAAACAGAATTTAATTCCGTTCCAGTAAGAAGGTATAATATTTATGCATTTCAATTCACATTTTTATCCCCATATTGATTGGTGGTTTTGGGTAAAGGAACGTATTATCTAAGGGAAAGAAACATGCTGTCTGTACTGTTTCTAGATTTTTAGTAGGTGTAATATTCAAAGTTCACTATGGAGCTTTCTACTTGCTGTTTGTTTGTTGAGACCGAAACTTTCAGTAGGTCTCTTTTTTTTTATTCGTTTTTTTTTTCGCCATTCTAATTATGGCATTGACAGTGCTGTACTAATTGAGAAATTCCTTTATTTTGGCCATGCGGCACTTACAGTTTTTTTCTAACTTTTTATGCCACTTAGCTGGACTTTACAAGAAACCATCTAATAAATGTGTTGCTTCAAATTTTTGAGTTATATCTTTCTATAATGGATAGTTAACTGGTCAAACAAAAGGGTTGTTTATCCAATATGATCATCTTACGTACATGCCCAGTATAGAATTGTTGGGGGATGTGGTGTTTATTTTAATAGTACATATACCATATTGCCACATTGTGACATATAATAATGAGTTATAAAGCTGCAAACATTTTACCTTTCCTTAAATGTTCATTCAGAGGTCAAGAAGTCGAGAAAAACACGTAGCTGGGACTATAGAAAGTCCTCTAGGTACTCATTTTTGTTTTATTTCAATACAGCTCACCCATTCTTCAATGCTCTTTATTGCTAGTGGACTTAGAGGATGGTTATTTGGTGAAGTCTCATATTAAGCTATTTATCTGCATGCTTCAGCAGAGAAACTTTCTTTAATGACTAGTGTCTTAGCTCTATAAAACATCAACTAGTTATAGGTTTTCAAGAGAAAGCTGGAATAAAAAACTACACAAATACTCCTCTGTTTGGAATTAAATGATCTCACATCCTCTCTAACATGTCTAGAAATAATGCCTTGTTTCCTACAATAGACATTTTCTTCCAACAGCATTCTTAAAGTATGTGATGTTGCTGACTAATATTGTTGGTCACTGATTTTAGGATGAAAAATTGAACTTGCATCTAATACTGATGTCTTAAACTCCTACCAACATCCATGTGAGTTTAATCTATGACATTCGTCCAATATTGAGGGAGTACTGACTAGCGAGTTGTGCATGTATAAACTTATATTAGTAGGTCACGTCATGTTTGTGCAAGGTAACCTGACTCATTTATTGTTGGTGTGTCTCTTTATTTGATTTATTTATTGGCTGGTCATGTTCCGATCTTTAACCCGCAGACTGCATCTGACGTGAAAAGAACACTTTATGACAAATAGTTCATTATCTAAACATGCTCCTTGTCTCCATAGCATGTGGAATTCTTGCCAGTAGATTACCTCTTCTTTTTCTTATAGTCAAGTACTTTGTAATTTTTTTTTTCTCATTTCCGATATTCATGTATCTAATAGGACCTAGGTAAGGTTTTCCTCAATGTACACGTGGACATCCCTCTCCATGTTTCATCTGGTGTTCTTGTCAAAATCTTGCTTTTGCTGATTACATTTCCCCCTCTTGCAGGACTGAGTAATGCATCCTTTGCAGGTCAGAACCATATTTTTATTTATTTAGTCTACGATACAAGGCTACCTGGACTTTTCAAATTATGTCCTTGCATTGATTCCTGAGAGTAATCCTTTTCTTCTGTTTGTCTTCATTTTCTGCAGATTGTATAAAGCATGATCCTGATGTGAGTGAAGATACTCAAAAGAACTTCGCAGAGCTATTGTCAGAGGAATTAAAACTGCGAGAAGCCGAAGCTTTGGAAAATCAGAAGCGTGGTGATATGGCACTGCTTGAGGCTAAAAAAATGACATCCCAATACCAAAAAGAGGCAGACAAGTGCAATTCTGGGATGGAGACATGTGAAGAGGCTAGAGAAAAGGCTGAAGCAAATCTATTGGCACAAAAAGGGATGACTACTATGTGGGAGCTGAGAGCACGCCAAAGAGGATGGAAGGAGGGAACCACCCGGTCTCATTCCCAGTAACACAGTAATATGCAGGTTATGCAAAACGCCGTTGGTTTCATATATAAATAATTATCCCAAGTAGATGGAAGTTCTGTACACCAAATCTCATCTCAAAGAGGGCATGAGGTATGTGAGTATTATCCAAGTCTAAAGCTGATATCCATTTTAGTTGAGTGGTTAATTGTGTTTTTGGAATTTTGGACTTTTTCCATATTAGATTTATTTGTTGAAATTTCGACTTGTAACAAGATTCCAATAGGAAAAGTGTTATGCGATGGTATTATTAAAGTTACGTGAAAAAATTGTTGGAGTGATTTTAGTTTGGAACATATTCATCTATATGTTGGAATAGTTGAAAGTATTGATTATATTCATCCTTCAATGTTCCCAAAACAGGGAGAAATGTTCGGTTTATATCACTGTAATTCACTTTACACTTCTTTTTACAGTTAAGAAAAGTAAAAATCTTGTTTTCTTGTACTTGTGGTAAAAATAAATTCAATCACATTACATGTACATTGCTCTTTACATTATTTTTTCAATCATGCTACACAAACATGTTCAGTGACAGGGATTAAAATAGAGAGACACGTGGCGCTACATCATTGGACAATTAGGAAAAAAAATAAATAAAAACCTTGGCCAAACCTGTTTTCAATCCCTGTTTTAGTATAATTATTGTTATTTTTTACATTATGCCACTTGGCATCACGCTATTGGACAATTTAAGAAATAAAATGGTTTTTTCACCAATCAAATCTTGCCAATAATGATAACGTCAAGCATCATGTACACATAACATTATTCAAAAAAATAATACACGCTCTGGTTAATGTTGGGGATAGGAATGTGGACATCCCATCTTGCTTGGCGCCTCCAGGATGTTAGCAATATAAATTAAATGCCGAAGGTCTAATGATAAAACTAAATGCTGTTGAATTAATTTTGACTTGTGTTACGAAGTGATTGACAACACTTGTCTTTTGTAGTGCTATAAACTTGGACAAATACTTAAAAGATTATTAGAAAGATATGAATTCTCAAACAAACCAAAAGATACAAGTTTTCGACTTTCAATTTATTGCACATGACTTCACAATTCTGTCTTAAAACAACCAGTAGCCAAGTGGTATTTATGGGCAAGATGATCTTCACCGTCCGCCTCCGCCACCACTTCCAGTGCCACTGCCGGAGCCATGGCCTGCCCCCGTGCCCACTCCTATCCCTATTCCAATACCGATTCCAACCCCTCCACCTACTCCACCTCCATGGCCACTCCCTGCTCCAC
>CAIGRB010050283.1:53808-89092 GCA_903798255.1 Fraxinus quadrangulata | reverse complement strand
TTAATAAAAATTTTTTTAATTTAAAAAAAAAGAAAAAAAACTGTATTTTAATATCAATGAGAGCAAACAAGGAAGTATTAGAAGAGAAGCTCCCATTACCAACGTGTAAAGAACTAATTAATTCACATATATACATAGAAAATAGGTGTTTAACTTTCTGTTTGTAATGGGTGATTTCCAATAGAAGGTTTGTGTCAATTTTTGATGTTAAAAAGGTCACGCGTCGTACTCATATTCAGACTATTAAGAGGTGGTTAACTTTCGAATAAGTATTGTACTTGGATTAAAAAAAAAAAGAAGCCCATATGGTGTATTTGATTAAACTTAATTTTTCATGAAAATGTCAAATTTTTACCAAAATTTTTACTTCTGGGTATTTGATTTTTTTTTAATGAAAAATATTTTTCAAAAGTTGATCACGTGATCATATTTTCCTTGAAAATAAGGAAGTATTTTCTTCATGGATGGTAGATTTTTATTTTTTAGGTAATTCACACTTTCTAAACATTCAATTTTATTAAAAAGTACAACGTTATTTAGGTTGAAAATTAAGTCAATCAAATACATTTTATTGGTGTAAGTTGCATGCTTTACACACTCGCTTTCAGGACATAACACTTGAGGTAAGTTGCACTCTGGATGATATTTATTTCTGCCAGGAAAAGAGATAAATTATGCTATTTTTGCATTTGATAGTTTGCTAGTGCTATTTGTGCAGCATCTGAGTTGATTGTTGGAGGCAACCAGATATATATCCCATTGATGAGGGAAAATGATATTTTTTGAAGCTTGGGATTAATAAATTGGGGAGTTGAAATTAGTTACATTCATATAGAAAATAGTGAAACTTATTGTAACTTTAACTTTAAATGATTTTGTTTCAATTATTTTTTATAGAATGTAACTAATTAACACCATTTGCGTTCCTCTGTACAGTACTTCTTTATGCAATTTTTCCAGATTATACAAATGTGAAATGCCCAGTACAGTTCTGCTCAATGCAAAAGTATTACATGATTCCTTCTAAATTTACAAATATGAAAACCATTAATCAACACGTCTTTCTTACTGTTTCAAACGAGTCCTACTTCGTGTCGGAGACCTATACCAAGCATACCCCAATCAACAGTTTTTTTTTTTTGCCAATCATGTTACATGATCATAATTCTTGACATAATGCATCATGAGTTGTTTTAAGCACGATCAGTTTTTTCATCAAATCATTTAATGTCACTGTATGTGTTACATTTCTTCTGATAAAGTGGCAAAACCCTTTTTCTTTTTTTTTTTTGGTTCTGAATCTGAGTTTCGCATCTGTCCCATCACTGTCATCTCTCTGATTCTGCTCAGCCTCTGCGTTCTTATGATTCAATGGAGCTTCGACCGTGGCATTGCCACCATATGTTTGCAGTATATCTGCCAAAATATTTTTTCTCCGTATAGAACCTCCGCAGTATCCAGGGGAACTCATGAAAAGACCACGTATTACTATAACTGGAAGATCATCTAAGGCCACATGTAGGAAGCTCTTCTAGCTACCAGGCGAGGAAGTCTTATTTCCATCAGAACCAGAAATCTCTTTCCAAAAATCAAAATTGGTTGGTTCTTCATCAAAAGACAGGCCAGCATTAATTCTTCCCAGCAAAATGGAAACCCAATAACAAAATGATTGCAAACCTGGTCAATTTAGTATAACTATCATCCTCTTGACTAACCATGTTTTTACGGTGGAATGTACACTCGATGCCCTAGATAATCGACGTGCTTATTAATTTAATTATGGAATGTTTATAATTTATTAAACTTGAATTTAAATATGTTTATTTTATTATGTACTTATGTTTAACCTTATTTTTGGATTGGACCTAGTTAACGAGTTACAATATTTGGATATAAGTGAGTTTTGAGTAATTTAATGTAAAAAATATAATATTTGAACATCAAAATGGGATTTTAGTATGTACAACCAATTTAAGGATTGAATAATTTAATAGGATTAAATAAGGGGTCTCATTAATTAAGTAATTAGAACAAATTACATCTAATTAGTCGTCATTAGGTTAAAAGTGTAGAATTACCTTATAAATACTTCACATGAGAAAAAAAAAAAAAATCGTCCTTCTTCCTACCAATCAAGAAGAATGTCTCGACACCATATGTCTTCTTCATCTCCCCTAATTCTCAATCATTTTGGGGTCCTCTTGTAAGGTACTAAATTTTCTATTCTAAAATGTAGAATCGTTCAAATTTATTGAATTTATCAATAAACTTTATAAAGATGCTTCCTCAATTTATGTAAAAGCCATATGATTTTTATTTAAATACATTATGTCATCTAACGTAAGTATAAATTTCAATTGAAATGTTTTGTCAAACACCTTAACAATGTCTTAGAAAATCTAAGGGAAAGAATGTGCTATTTAGTTTTGGAGCTAATCCAAAATTTAATAACAACAATTTCTTATGCATATATACATAAACTTATCACAATCTATGCCCAAACCTACTTCAAATATAAGAAACTACTCAAATTCAAAGTTCAACCTTATAAACAAAGTTTATTCAATTTTACCTTTGTTGGATTGTGATGCCATCTGTGATATTTGCATTTCAACCTATTGGGCAATGATGAAAAAGGGAACGGCCCATTTGCTGGAAACTCACCATTTCCCAATAACACAAGAAAATAGCCCAATACTCAAGCCCACTTAATGGGGCTAGTGTGCTGCTCTGGATCGGATCTTTTGAGCTGGATCTATGGTGATAGCCTTGAGTTGAATTAAAAGACTTGAAACGTCATTTTGTTGGGTGATTTTCATTCTGCTCTCTTCTCTTCGAAGCTTCTAGGTCTTTGTGATTTCCGTCTCTTCCATCTCTCTTTTCTGATTCTATGTGTAGTCGAAAGACTTCTAATTTTTGTACTTAGATCTTTGTGATTTAACTCTTAGTGAGTCTTCGGTTGAGGGTTAGAGGTGTTTTGATTAGCTAATTGATCTTGGTCCATTGTAGTAGCTACTGTGTCAATTATAGTTAGAGGGTTTGAGTCTTTTGTGGTGATTTCTTGTATAGATGGGTACAATGTTTTGATTCTGAGCCCTATGAATTGATTTACTACTTGGTGTGGTTGAGTCTTGGTTTATTCTTGGTGGATCGATATTACTGCTTTCGCTGATTTCAGCTCTACAAGTGGTATCAGAGCGTTTGTGAGNTTGACTTTAATTTATTAACTTTTGATTTTTTTTTTTCCTTTTTTTGAAAGGCTTATTTGACTTTAGTTTTAAATTTTTAAATGATTATATGTACAAAAGTCAAAAATGTGTTTATCCGACAAAGATTGAGGTAAGATTTAAACTACAATACTATCTATTAATGTAATTATGATTTTGAAATTTATCATTTTGTGAATTACTTCGAAAGTATGTATGAAGTTCTTATAAATATGTTATGCAGTACTTGTCTAGTTAAAAATTGAAGTTATAAAAAATTGTATAGCTTTTACATTTGAAAACTTGAAAATTGAATAATTGTAGGTATTATTAAGTAAATATGTATTTTATAATTTCAGATATTTGATATATATTATTCTAACTATTAAATAATGTTTAGAATGATTAATATTTAAAATAATAAGAATAAGTAAATTTTTTTTTTATGCTCGTAAAGTTTAAAATTTGACATTTACGTCTAACTACGTTTATGTCTTTTAGAACGTTAATTTTAATTTAACCGTTCTTTGGTGCTCATTATTTCTGAGAGAGAGAGTTAGTTTTAAATAGTATTTTTAGAAGAATGTGTGATTAAAATGTGAAGAATTTTGTGAATTTTATGCAGAATATTTTATTATGAATGCGCGGTTAGAAATGATCAATTAGAAAAAGAATTTAAAAACAATTTCGCTTGATAATACCAAAAACATCCCCGGACACCAAAACTACAATTGAATTAGAAGACTGGGCATTTAAATGCTTAAGTTAATAATTCAATTGCTACAACCGCTTAAGTTAGAGAAACATTGCAATTTCTCGACACTTCTCCGTGTTCTTTTCTACTTTTGTGGGATTTACTAATGTGAAATCGCAATTGTTGGGGCGGGCGACCGTGCTGCGGAAAGGGAAACTGGTGTCAGCAACATAACCCAAAAGGTAATATCACAATGCAGTAAACTGTAATGCATACATGTATTATGTATGTATTTTGATGTATAAGTGTTATTTTTATATACCAACTGTTTGTTGTTTTGCCTCGTTGAAGTTGTTTTCTCCATTCTCGGTATTATTTTTTCCCCCCATATTTAAGTGAGACAGACGTGTCCGATGTTTCATTTTTTACAAAGAATGCGTCGGTTAATTTTACATATTTTTGGCCCTTGGATATATTTAAGAAGACATTGATATTGCTACATGATGTAAATAATTCAAAGTAAACGGGTTACTCGTAATGGGATTGAGCCATATGGCTATTAAATAATATAAGAAAAGATTAAACATTCAACTTATTTTGATTAAGTAAATAGATATTCAAGTTGAAGATCATGAATAATGCAACCTCAGTTGATGTTTGCACCGTATATATATATTAAATATTTAAATTCTTCATCTGGGTCAGCAATAATTTTCATGCTTGTGTATAGAGAGAAATGAATGATTTTCGATAGTCAACAAATGTGAAGGATGGGAAATGGAGAAAGCTATTATTGACTAATTCCAAACATACCATTTCATTTGTAGCCAAAATCCATTTCTGAACTTTTCTCAATATGGGATCCTTCCTATTCTTTATCCTTTTTTTCTCCTTGTTATTGGCTCTCGTATATGGTATTTCCTATACAGAATTTGCATACCCAAATTTAACTGCTTCAAATTTCAAATTTGTAGATGCTTCTGGGAGTTTTCTATTCTCTCGTAATGGGACATTTAAAGCAGCTATATTCAATCCTGGTGCACAGCAAACCAGGTTCTACTTGTGCGTTATCCACGTGGAATCCAACACCATTATCTGGTCTGCAAATCGCGATACGCCTATTTCGAATTCAGGGATCATGAGTTTGACTGTGAATGGTATAGTTTTAAGTGAACAAGATGGAAGTTTGAAATGGTCTACTCCAGGGTTGCAATCTTCAGTATCTGTCCTACAGCTTGCGGAGACTGGAAATCTTGTCTTGCTCGATCAATATAACAAAACTCTATGGGAGAGCTTCGGAAATCCAACTGACACAATTGTGATTGGACAGAAATTGAAAGTCGGGTCGTTGCTGTCCAGTGGAACATCGAGCGATGATTTGTCAACCGGTAATTACGCTCTTGCTTTAACTGCATCTGATGCCACTTTGCAGTGGCAGTCTCTCACATACTGGAAATTATCTATGGATACCGCAGCTTATGCAAACCCAAATTACGCTGTGGACTACATGGCAGTTAACCAAACGGGTCTCTATCTGTATGGTTCTAATGGTTCTATAGTCGTGGTTCAGTTGAACTTGCCCCCATCTAACTTTCGGATTGCCAAGCTGGACAAATCTGGCCAGTTCATCATCAGTAGCTTCACAGGAGTTGACCAAAAACTGAACTTTGTCGGGCCAGTTGATGAATGTCAAATCCCATACATTTGTGGGAGGCTCGGTTTGTGTACAAATAGTATTTCATTAGATAATCCATCTTGCTCTTGTCCATCTAGCTTCCATGGTAGTTCAAATAATACAATTAACTGTGTTCCGGGCAACAATTCTTACTCATTGGCAGTTTCTTGTAAGACAACGAATAACAGCAATCATGTGAATCCTTCGTCTCTGTCTTATATGCAGCTTGGGTACACTGTCGACTATTTCGCTAATGATTTTACTGTACCTGCCAAGTATGGGGTAAATTTATCTGCGTGTCAAGATCTATGCTCGGGTGATTGTGCTTGCTTGGGAATTTTCTATGTCAATTCATCTGGTTCTTGTTACGTACTTGAAAATGAACTGGGATCTGTTATCTTGAGAACCAAGAGTAGCAGCTGGTTAGGATTTATCAAAACCATTTTCTTAGCTTCACCTACAAATTTTGGCAGTGACGATGATTTTACTAAGGATGCACTAGGATTTCCTACAGCTGCTATAGTACTGTTACCATTATCTGGTCTCGTCCTTGCAATTGTAATTGGAATATTTTTGTGGAGAAGATCGAAGCTTCCCAGACTAGTGGAGGAGAAATCAAACCACTCAACCTTCCCCTTTTCTGGTGATCTTGAATTTTCTATACCGGGATTACCCTTAAGATTTGAATATGAAGAGCTTGAGAGAGCAACTGAGAATTTCCAGACTCAGATTGGAACTGGTGGATTTGGAGTTGTATACAAGGGTATGCTCCCTGATAAAACATTTATTGCGGTAAAGAAGATCAATAATTTGGGTGTTCGAGGGAAGAAGGATTTCTGCACTGAGATTGCTATCATTGGAAATATTCACCATGTGAACTTGGTCAAGTTAAAAGGCTATTGCGTGCAAAGAAGACAGTGGCTATTGGTTTACGAGTACATGAATCGTGGGTCGCTGGACAAAACCCTCTTTGGTAATGGACCGGTCTTAGAATGGCAAGAGAGATTTGAAATTGCAATTGGAGTGGCACGTGGGCTTGCATACTTGCACAGCGGGTGTGAAAATAAGATTATCCATTGTGATGTAAAGCCTGAGAACATTCTCCTGCATG
Organism: Fraxinus quadrangulata; assembly: GCA_903798255.1. Lineage (NCBI taxonomy): Eukaryota > Viridiplantae > Streptophyta > Magnoliopsida > Lamiales > Oleaceae > Fraxinus > Fraxinus quadrangulata. The sequence continues at coordinate 82,406 of CAIGRB010050283.1, read as the reverse complement.
ATCATTTCCAGGCAAAAATATCTGATTTCGGGCTGTCAAAGCTTCTAAGCCCCGAACAGTCCTGTCTGTTCACAACAATGAGAGGCACTCGTGGTTATCTTGCCCCCGAATGGCTTACAAGCTCCACAATCACAGATAAAACTGATGTTTATAGTTTTGGAATGGTACTGCTTGAAATTGTAAGTGGAAGAAAAAACTGCTCATTAAGAACACGAAGTCATAGCCCCGACGAAAATCATAGTGCTGGTGGCCACTCGTCGTCTTCATCTTTACAGGAACTCATTTATTTCCCGCTATATGCATTGGAGATGCATGAAAAAGGGCGGTATTTAGAACTCGCAGACCCCAGACTACATGGTCGAGTTACCAATGAAGAGGTTGAGAAGTTTGTGCACGTGGCATTGTGTTGTGTTCACGAGGAGCCCGGTCTGAGGCCAAATATGGTAAATGTTGTTGGGATGTTGGAGGGTAATTTACCTTCAAGTCAGCCGAGGATTGAATTGTTGAACTTTTTGCGATTTTATGGGCGTCGCTTTCCTGAGGCTTCAGTGGCAGAAGAATCCGGAGTTCAAGATGGGTTTACGTTATATCAAGAATCAAATGCTTCTCATACTAGCACGAATACAGTTTATAATACACGTTTCTCTAATGTGTCATCACAGCAAATATCGGGCCCTCGATAGTCGAAAGTAAGCAAAAAATAAATCGTTAAGCATTACTTTTCCTAGATGAAAATGGTGTCTGGGATAGGTGACACATTATTACGCTTTACACGCTCGCTATCAGGACATCATGCCCGGCATAAGTTGCACTTAGGATGATATTTACTTCTATCAGGATGAGAGATCAATTATGCCATTTTTGCATTTGATATTAGTTTGCTAGTGCTGTTTGCGCAGCATCTGAGTTGATTGTTGGAGACAACCAGATGTTCGAAGCTTTCTTGGTATTTATAATTTGGTTCCATTTTTTGTAGTTCAAATAATCTTGTATACGAGGTATCTGGAATAATAATAATTGGTGAAGTATGAATTTTGTACATATTATTGAAGCACTTCCAATTATTTCAATGTGCTAAAACGAAAGTCTTTTTAACCTTCCGAGGTTGGATAGAAAATAATTAGATATTAGTTATTAATTTTTTAACAGAAATCGTCGAATATCAAAAGCTTATTACATGGACGAGTTTGTGTTAATGAATTTAAATCTCTCTCAAGTGAAATCTCCTTGTAATGAAAGATTAAAATACTTCTTGCATAACTCTTTATATCTTAATGCATAAAAATACTCATATTGCGAGAAAAATCAAGGGTTCTTGTCAAGTTTTACATGCTCAACACGTGTATCCCATTGAGAGGAGAGAACTATATTTTTTGAAGCTTGGGGATGGAAATTAATTACGTTTAGATGAAAAAAAAAAGGAAACAAATTAAGTAAATGTAACTTTAAATTTAAATGATTTTCGGAATTAATTTTATAAAATGTCGATTACTCTGACACGTACATCGTTTGCTTCTATGTTGACATATAATAGCGTTGTACAAAATTTTTGGTTAGCGCAACAATTAGTATAGCCATTAGAAATTCGAGTTTCCACTAGTGTAAGAAGAATAATTCAATGACCATTTTAAATATTTTAACAAACTTCATTGATCGTTGCTGAAATTAATCCTTATTTTTACTATAGGTTGTAAACTCGTGTTATCTTTTTGTTTAATTTATTAAGTTGAGGATAATGTATACTTTGTCTTTAAAGTTTTAATGAATTAAACTAATATAATTACGTTTTTTGATTTATAATTTTTCGAGTTTCTAAAAATATTTGCATAAAAATCAACGAATATCTACATTTTTCTCTAATGTAACAAATCAACAAATAAAAACCCGCACCTAAGGAACTTACCACTGATTGCTGACGTGGAATCATATTATTGGTTCTTCTGACGCTGTTCTATTTTCATTGTCCAGTTATAATCGGACACATCAGAAATATAGAACCCAGGAAGCATGTGGACCGTACACGATTATTACCTTGCCTTTATTTAAGGCTTGAGAACAATAGAGGAAGACTGGAGAAAGGTCGTTGCTACCATGGCTTACGTCGAGAGAGGTAAATTTCTCTCTCTCTCTCTCTTTGATAACTTGATAATATTTTGTTTAATTATTTGGAATCGGGTGTTATTTTTGCTAATATCGCGTAGAATTTGGTGCTAAGTATTTTGTTATTTATCAATCTTTTAATTGTCATGATTTTGAAATCCAGAAGATGTATATGTGTCATATAATTTTTTGAGTTGTTATGGGTTATATGAGTTCTGTTTATAATTTTTGATAATTCATACATAATTTTTAGTTTTTCCTTTCGAGAGAGAGAACGATCGATCGTTTAATTGTCAATTTTCATGATCGTGAACTCCAGTGGATCGTGAAATAAAGAATCAGTATATATGTTTAATAGTTGTTCGAGATGTAATGGGTTTCACCAATTCGGTTTATAATTTTACATAATTCATCACAATCTTTTTTTTTTCATCACAATCTTTTTTTTTTTTTTTTTGGGGCGTTAGAGGGAGACGCTGAATAAAATGATCCAGAATCGGGTTAAACGGTAGGAACTCCGAATTTTTCAGAGAATTTAAGCAGGCAATTTTGGTGGTGGGAGGGTCTGGGTGGTTGTACGATGCGGGGGAATTGGAATAGGCATTTGGTCCAGAACTGGATTCTGAACAACAATCTCAACCAGTAGGCTGTTGAGGAAAATATAGCAATGTTCGTAGCTATATCCCAAGGATAGGAGATTCTTAGGTAGAACCAACAAAAAATGTGTAAAGGACTTGAAATCTGGGTGGATATTGCATGGGATTTTCAATTCAAAACTTTCCCAACAATACAAAACAGCTTTGCGGATGTATATGGGATGTTTGAATATAAACCCATTCTAATCTTCGATCGAATACCCTTCTTATACAATAACAAAACTAAGCCTTTTTCGTCATAAATCTGGGGTCAGCTATGCGAATCGTTACCTACTGAAAGATTTAAAGCAACAAGATGCCCAAACTAAATGTGTATTAAGTGCATATTGATGTCATTAGTTTGACAAAGCTGAATGTTGGCTGTCGACCTAGGCTAGAACAAGCCTTCTCTTTTACTTGGACTCGAGAAGGGATAAAAAAATATAGGCACTATGTTTTCCTTTGTATGAAGAACTGAAAATTTAGCCAAGAACCTGAAGTGATATTAGAAGGAAATGAATATTGATCACTTAAATCCTTCAAAGGGCAGAAGATTGCTGTTTATAATGTCATTTTAGATCCATTCATGAAACTTGTAAGTCATATTTTTTATTAGTAATCTTTTGTCATTTTTAAGCATGCTTATTCTTCAGTTAGGTTTATACTCAAACATCCAATTCAGCCTAATTATTCAGAAACTGCAGCTTCAATCATTCTTTGATCTAATTGAAGTCTGGTATCGTATGGTACCTCTTTCATGACATGTACTCATGCATAGGTGTCAGACAGATAATTTAACATATCAACTTCATTGTCTATCAGTGTTACCTTCTGTTTTTCTGGTTCAAGAACAAACTTTTCTACAATGAGTTGTGAGATGTTATATAGACTCGCTATCTTCTACTTTGGTATCTAATGAAAGACGATAAGTTTGAAAAAATTAAAATTTTCCATTCAGTGAAATCCCTTTTTTGAAGGTAAGGCGGGCTGGTATAGCAAGTTAATGTGTTTTTGTAGTCCAGTTTCTTTCTTATTGGAATATGGTTTGAGGGGCTGTAGTCGAAAGATGTAAAAGAGATCTTACACTAGTTACTAGGATATAGTGATACACCCCAGATGTCAACTTGGAATGAAATTCAAATGAATCTAGATTATTCAAATTCTGTCCCCTCAGCTGATTTTACCTACCAAAAGGAAGAGAATGTGGCTAACAATAGTTCACATAGATTCAAAAAGTGGAAGTATAAATTAAAGGAGTATAGTTGGAATATGACAACCTTTAAAGGAGATTGAATTACAAATACATTTGTTACTCTATTTTTTTATGAATAATTTCTCCAGGTGTCGTAAAATCCAAGAAATCAATATGGCGATTACGGACAATCAAAGATTTCTTTTGGGCAATTGTCAACTTCATTGGCGTGTTCTTCACTACAATGTTTTCGGTAATCTTGAGATCTTCACGTGTAATTTCTGCCAATATGTGAATCATGTTCTCATTTTCTTTATACATCTTCTGCAGATGGAAAAATCTGATGCTTACCGGAAAGGATCGGGCGCCAGCAAGAAATGGGATGGGGGTGGTCCAGGAGGTCCTGGAAGCGGTCCATATGGTGGTGGTCCACGTGGGCCACCCCGTGGATTAGACAATGTTAGAGGGATTGACCACAGTAAGTCCTGTATCCACCACCCTGAATGAAAGAATATTTCTCTTTTGACTTTTTCCTCTATTCACTTTTTTTTTTAATGAATTCTTCAAATTCTCAATCCCCAGGTTCTCTTCCAGCCTGTGGCTCTTGTTGTGGATGAGGTGCCAAATATATCAGCACTAATGCTCTCACTGTTGGGAAATTTTCTTGAATCAGTATAAATTGTTGCGTAAAACTTCTTAGTGATGAAATTATGTCCTAGTACGTAAAACTTCTATCGTTGTTGCTAAGATGTGAAATCTAAATTGCCTAGTCTCTCTACTGGAACAACGGAATGGATGAAAACTCAATCTTTAAATGTTCACCTGGGACTATCTACTGGTTGACAACGATCCTTTCCTATTCCGTGTATGCTGCACGTTTAAAACCAAAAATATTTGTTATGAATACTTCCGAGGAAGCCACAGTTATTTTTCTGTTCTGTTCAAATACCATGAATAAACGAGAGACTTTATACGATGTTAAATATGTAAAAGTCATTTTATACATTCCAATATGCAGTCAAGCTTTGCTGCATTAGATTGCTTGCAACTTTGATGAAGTTCTGAGAGAGGAGTACATAACTTCTTGGTACTAACGAGCGCACTGAACTCTAGCAGCAATAGGAAGCAACTAAAAACCAATGTGCCATTTTTAAACAGTATAGCTATTTGGTAGTGCAACATCTTATCAAGACAGACAATGATGCTGGCGTATTCTATAGTCACTGCTTAAATTGTATAATCAACCACAGCATTCAACCAGTTATGGTATCGAGATGATGATCAATCACACTGGGATTGAGACAGTCCAGATTCTTCCTGTGAAATTTGTACTCCATAGTTAATGCATCAGTCAATCATGTCAAGATTTCACGTAATTCCAGCAATTCTTCCGCTTCCACAATAAATTGATTCTTCCATTAGTTCCTCGTAAAAAGGACTAACAGCTTTACGGATCATTACCCATATAATATGATAGCTCTACTTCGCGTTATCAGTCGGCATCTTCTCTTTAGTGATATCCCTTGGCCCAAGAAGGTACAGAATATATCAGAGTTCCCAAGACAAATGAAATACCAATTGTGATACTGGCATACGCATATGCCATCCATGGGTGCTTGCTCTGCATCATTTTATGAAATTCAGCAATGAAAGTAGAAACAGTACTTAGACAACCAAGTAGTCCAAATTGTAATGCTGATGCCACAGTATCAAAATTCTTGGTATCAACCTGTGCCAAAACTCGTCCATTGTTAGAAAAGGATATTGCAAGGGAAAGAGAGAATTAAAAAAAACGTAGTAAAGCGTTATTTTTTAATTTTTAGTTTAAAAGGCTTTGTTTTATGTCAAACGTATGGAAATCCTTATTATAAAATACAATTTCTTTAAACTTGTCGAATCAAAACTAATCAACTCCAAAATGCACTTCAAATCAATTGCGAAGATTTTACAAAGAGTGTGGATGGTAAAAAATGAGTTTTTAGAGTTTGATTTACGAGTTTTTGTATGTATAAGCGAAGATATAGAAGAAGAAAAAAAAGGTAAAAAGAAAAAAGACAAAAAAAAAAAAAAAAAAGAGGAATATANAAAAAAAAAAAAAAAAAAAACAGAGGAATATAGTTTGGTGAGGAGAATTAGACACCACTAAATATTATTAACAAAGAAAAGAAAGTGAACTTGCATATTATAGTGCCCAGTAATCTTATATTGCATACCCAAAATGCACTAGGAGTAGAATCCTACCGTTTTCTTAAGTGTTGCCAATGCAGCCATAATACAAGCAGCAAGAATGTTGGCAGTGAGAGTCCCAAAAGGAATCCATTTTAACGATCCACCACGTCCATTAAAACGAGCTAAGAACCACCTGATCCAGACACCAAGAGGTCCGACAATACAAGCCAAGAATAGCTGAGCTTCAGAGCTGTCATTGTTGAACTCGTGCTTTGCAAAAATCCCAAAAACGCTCAATAATACGCCGAGGGTCAATAACATCACCACCAGGCCTGTCAATAGGCAATGCCGTTCATGCAAATTACGAATACTTGTGCACCTAGAGATGACACCATTAGAACTTGTATCCAACCTTATGAGAAGCCATTTAAAACCTTTGGCTGTATGAATTCCAAATACGATTGAAGAGGCAGCTAGTAACAAGCCTGCAGTGTAAATTTGGGTTAAGTTAAAAGGAAAATACAGCACATTATTTAATAGTAATACGTTGTAATAAAGCATGTCTATTCAATACATGATTGAACAGTTTAATATGCTCGATATGTATATGATGGACATGATATATATATGATGCATGATATCTCCGTAATACACAATAAATTATACAGTCATTCTAGTGAACTAATTAGCCTGTGCATGGACATAAGGACATAAGAAATGGCATATAGCGCATGCATTCAAAAATTACGGACATATCAGTTGTGCACTTATGTTCGGAGACTAGTACGTTGACTCGACCTGGAGAATGTTCATTTAAACATTTTTCTGCCTATTTCAGTTTTGAATAGGGTCAAACAGAAAACCAATTCTTCCATTTGTCCTTGTGTAATTATAAAGTCGATTTTGACACAACAAAGTACCTATAAGAATGCCAAGAAAAGCAAACACCCAACGTCCTTCATGGCTTAGGTCCAGCATTTTCTGATTCCAGCCACTGAATGTTGTAAGACTTCCTAAGAAACCAGTCGACAATCCAATAGCCAACTCGTCTGAAACTTTCACAATATCATCTTTGAAAACAACACCAAACCAACCCATCAAGAATGAACCAACCTGAAACAATGCACATAATTTGCAAGATTATCATCTGAGAGAGAACAAGTGATAAGAGAAATAACTTCATACTATGGAAGTAACAGTTTTCATGCGTACTGTGTTTTTGTGTTTTGTAAGGTAGACTAAACAATACTATACAGTATGAAGAAAAGAAAAGAGGTTGAAATCTTGTCCATTATAATGTCCAGTATCATCTAATATAGAGTACCAAACAAGCACTTCGTGTTCCACACGACATGGAGAAATTCAGGTAGTATCCAGTTGAACATTATCTATCTCGATAATGGATTCGATGACGTTGTACATATTACATTCCAAACACCTCTGTGTGTGAGAATCTTGAGTTCATATGCATGTGATTGGTGGTTCAACATGAGTGCTTGTGCCTCTGTGTGTGTGTGTGTGTGTGAGAGAGAGAGAGAGAGAGAGAGAACCATGTTTGAAGGAAGATCAGGATACATATAGTTTTGGTCACTTGTAGCACCAACTACCTGTGGTCCAAATAGCTTTTCGAGAGCATACCTTGCTAGAACCTACAAAAATATTACAAGAAAAGTGTTAGGAACCGCAATTTTAACAAATTTTAGTGTGACCAAATAGAAAATATCAGGAAAAAATCATTTTCAAGCCAATGTCAATTGCTGATCTTGCAATAAATGATGAATTTCGTCAGAAGAATGGACAATTTACATACAAAAAACCACTGGATGTAGATGAGAATTTTTTCGGGCTCATATGAAAGAAGCAGGGCAATAAAAAAACTCGTGAAAAGTAAAGGGAGCAGATATCAAAACATTATGTACAGAAGGCAGAAAAACCAGAGGAAAAGCATTTGACATAATAATTTTGCGTTTTCAACAATCCATCCAAAGAATCTAAAAATTCGATCAAGACGAGCCATAAGATTACACTCTCCTGTTTATGATCAGGGATTGTCTTAATTCAAAATTCCAGAAAGAGAAAAGAGTATCATACTCAAACTTACTTCTGCTACCAATTTTATACCTTGTTATATATAATCGTAGTGAATTCAAACAAAATGATACACAAGTTATCCAATTATACAATAGTATTTGGAGTCGATTACTCGTAGTTAATATATACTATTATGCATCTGTAGAGTTTTAAGATGCAAAATAGCCATTCTACAGATTTCAAGGTCAAATGATATATGCTAGAACATAGAAAATATAAAAGGTTAGTAATTAGTATAATACCCCAAGAATTCCAAATATTGCAAGACTGAGGAGACATAGGCCATACTTCAACAAACCTGGCCCCTCTTTCTCATGCTCCTGTGTAGAAATCAATTGAAAGATAAGTTATTTGTGCCAATTTCATCTTTCAAAATATTCATCCTAATACTAGGTGTTACGGATTAAGTTCTAATCCCTACTTATGAGAGAAACTGTGAACAAAAATAAAATTAGAAAACAAGAAAACCACACAGATTTATGGTGATTTGCCCTTAATGTAAGAGCAACATCCATTATGCCACTTGAGGTTTTTACTATAATGAAGAACAAAAAAAATAAAAATAAAAGACCTTGTAAAATCCTTCATATAGAAGTCTCCACAAAGTCCAACGCTGTCACCTTCACGTTTAAGTTGAACAAAGATGTCCCAAAATACTGAGACTAAAAACCACTTGAAAAAGAAGAAGAAAACTCACTTTCTTTTTATCTTTAGATGGGTGAATTGCATCAGTCGAAAGGGGAGATATAGTTTGCAAAGTTGATGGTGATACAGGGGAAGCAGTATTCACAGCAGTATCTTCAATGGGAACGACAACTCCATTTTCTGTTACATTATCGAAAGAGAAACGGTGCCTCCCACTTTCACTGTACCTACGGCTAGAAAGTGCTCGATCCCCAATATCACCTGCCTCAGAAACGGACTCACTTTCAACATCATCATCTACTAGACGTTGGATTGCAAATGATAAATTTGAAGACTGCCTCCTCAAAGAAGAACTGGCACTACTTGCTCGACCAAATGATCCACTCCGTCTAGGTTCAAACTCACGAGTCTTACGATCCATAATCCTTTGCTCGAGGTAGTGAAACTTCACAGATTTCTCGAAAATGAAATTCAAATATTTACATCCTGTAGATATGCAAGTTCAAATAGAATAATCATCAGCTCGATTTTCTATTTATATATAGAAAAGAATTTATATCACGAGACCTGACAAAGTTTTATGTGGTTACTGTTGTCCTATCGCAACCCTTCACCTTTACCCAAGCTTAGGTCCGGCTATGAGAAAAGAATTTATATCACAAGACGTGACAAAGTTTTACGTACTTACTGTCATCCTATAGCAACCCTTCTCCTTTACCCAAATTCAAGACTGGCTATATAAAACATAGGTGGAGATTATATAATGGTTGTATCACAAAGGAATATATGTAACTATAAGCTATAATAAAGCTTTCTACAAAATGACATAGGAAAGATGGGGACAAAATAAATAGACTTCCAAAAAAATGTAAATCAATGGAGACAATTGCTAAATGATTCACTGTTAAAAACAAAACAAAACAAAACAAAAAAAAATCTGGAACCTAAAACTTCATGGTTTGAAAATAAGATTGAGCTAACTTATCCTTGATGTGATCACATGCAAGGACGAGTCATAGATTATAAAAGATAGAGTAGAATTATGAAATATTAATAAACGTGTTTGTCTATCACTTTTAAATTCAAAATGGTAAATGCCAATCACCATCCTTAAAGCACTGGCTAATTAACAAACACTAGCAATGAGAAAATTATACAAAAGTACCCAAATAATGAGCCATGTGTATTAAATCTTTATCTAATTCACGTGGTTACATAAACATAGTTCTATTCTTCTATTAGTCAATAGACATACTGCAAAACAAGTATTAGCATGAATATTACAAATTTTACATTTGGAGAGAGGAAATCAAAAATAAAATCATTAATTTCATGTGGATCATTTTAGTCAATATTCTTTCTCAACCCCTACCCTCCAACGCTGCGACCCTGCCCTCTTCCCCCTAGGCATGTCCGTTCGACTTGACATTCTCCAAGAGAGACCCTTCTAGAAATCAAATCCAGATTTCTCATCATATAACCAAAGCAAAGTCCTTCTTAACAAGATTAAATTAATTAAAGGTCTTTTTTAACCAAAAAATCAAAACAACACTAGGTTAGAATGAAACAGAATAGATTATGTGGAAATGACAAATAAAATAGAACCAATATAAAAATTATGTTGGAAAAAAAAAAAAAACTATATCACTTAAATAAGAATGTCACATCCATTGGTATTAAAAAAATTCTAGTCATCACAACAGTTTTCAATCAAAACAAAAATCGCACGGCTTTGAGTGGAAGTCCAAAATTAGGTGGACCCAAGAATTGATCATCACTCAAAAATTTCAAAAACAGACAAAGTTAAAAAGAGAAAAAAGAAAGAATCCAATCCCTACCAACACTTTTAACCATCTGACCACAAAACAGTTTCAAGAAAACTAAGGTAAAATCGGAAGTTACATTCTTTAGCAGAGTTTGGAGAAAAACAGTAACCTCCACTAACACAGAAATATTAAAACGCCATTAAAAACCCGATACTATTGGCCTCGTGAACGATTAATAAAACCCATAAAACCCATATTATATTCAACTTCATGAATAATTACCAAAATCCCATTAAAAAGTTTTCACTTTTCTGGGCCTTAAACTATGAAAATTTAATATACGCACGTGAATCCACTTGAAAACCTTGTTGCATGTATATGTGTCTATATATATTAACAGAGAGAGAGAGAGAGAGACGTACCAGATGGGTGTAATATATATACACGCACAGATATATATACATATATGAGGTCGGCAAGCTTTAGATGATGAGAAACGGATCTGAAATTACGAATTTTTTTAACGTAAACCCCAGATAACTGGGATTATTGGCATCAAATAATTATGGTGCGTGGAAAATAAATTGCAGGGAAGAAGAATGGCTGTAATGTAAATTGTACCGCAGGAATCGAAAATGGAGGGTTCTAATAATTTCCGTGTGATGCAGAACCGGCCTAATATTCAACTGTTTTATATAAAAGACTGTTCCTATCGTATGGGTTTTGACTTTTTGTGCCCCTAAACACAAATTTTTTATTGATTTGGTCCCCAATCACAAGTTGACCAAACGACTATGAGTAATGATAAACTGCCTTCGATGCAGATGGTAGTAAATGAGTTCACGAGTGTAGATGGGTCGAATTGTCTAGATTCAATACGATTGAGTTTGTATCTAGTTCAATCGAGATATCTCTTGGTCTAATATCGAGACAACGATATTTTAGACGAATGGGTATGTATCTAGTTCAATCGAGATGATTCCTTGACCTAATCGAGACGACGACAGTCTAGACAATCGGGTCTGTATCTAATTCAATCGAGATAATCCATTGGCCCAATCGAGGCAACGATAGTCTAGCACTTAATTGTGTCTCGGACCTTTGACTCATTGTGGCGGGCTTTTATAAGGACGAGTCAGTTACATTTTTTTAAAAAGTGTAATTTTGGAAAAATAATTCGAGCATATTTTGGCAATTAAAAATATATGATATATATCACTATTTACTCATTTATCCGATGTTGTGCCGACTTCGAGACACTAACATAAAGAACGAAAAGAAAAAAAAGAAAAGAATAATTTTCTTAATTGAAAAAGAGTTACGTGACAAATAAACATTGTAAAATTGAATCAGTACTATTTTGACGTACCTTATAAATTATTGCTTGTCTTTATCGAATAAGTCAGGATTTTGGCACTGCAAACAATCAATTATGAACTTTTTCTTCAACTTTCCAACTGCTCGATATTAGAAGAAGACAACTAACGTGCCTAGAAACTTGACGTGGGTGTAGAGTAGGTTACTTAATCCACTAAATTTAAGCCTCGTTTGATTTCATTATTTTTAAAATGCATTTTTTCTCTTTTTTATTTTAAACTATATATTATACGCAAATTCAATACTTTTTAATTATTTTCTAATCACACATTTTTTCTCAAAATACTATTTTAAAATGTAAAAAAAAAAAAAATTGAGACTCAAACGGGCTCTAAGTCTAAACTTTGTGCAAAATGGTGCTGAACAGTGAACACGTAGCTATGGAGATATGTCCAAAATACAAGGCTATGCTTCCTCTATAAATGGGCCACAAGTAGAGGCCCATTTATTGGCCCATACCTTACAGCCTTAGCCTGTAACCAGAACTAAATATATATAACCGGGTCAATTAGGTTAATGATCACTGAAATTTTGAAGAAGCAAGCTACAATCATTATTCGTTGATTTTGTAAGTTCACATATCATCACAAGTAATATAATGATAAGTAAACTTTCGTTCTCACGATAACAATGTTATTAAGTACCGAAATTCACAATCATAACTTAATTTGAACTACCCACTTGAGAAAAGAGAATTTCATAATAAAACTAATGATTGAACTAACACTAAATTAAATAACCTACGTTGTATGTTAGGCATTCTTAATTTTTTACTTTATATTGATGAATAAAAGTGTTACGACTCACGATTTCACCAAAACAATCCATCTTTGATCTTGTTTTTTAAGTTTAATTCAAAATCTCATGTTCAGATACATTCACTAATTTAATATTTTAGTCTCTTGAGTTTAAATCAATCCTATCTAGTTCAGTGAACTCATTATATCTGTATGTGAATTTGAATAAATTTTAACTAAAACGCATTAAATCATATATGAATTCAATTAGAAACCACAATAATAGTAGAAATGTATCTATATATTTTACTAAATTGTTGAATTTTATTACGTGATCTGAATTAATTACTCTCGTTGATTTGTTAAAATCCATAAATCATAGAAATATTGGCCAAATATTACAAGTATTGATGGAAGAAGCAAAATTAACACTTTAATAAAATAAAAAGGGCAAATTTGAGAGTTGCAATCAAATATTCAAAACTAGCTTACGTTTGTTCTAACTAAAAATTTACAAGCCTGCTATAGAAACAGGGCCAAAGTCCAGGCCTTTTCCAGGTGGCGCCCCTGGAAACAGGGCCTATCATTGGCTTGGTTCGAGTGGCATTATTAAAAAATTTAACTATTCAACACAAAAGAAGAAAAATGAACTAAAGAAGTAAAATAAACCATCGCGTTTTAAATAAAAACAAGAAAGAGAATGATATCTTGTACCAAGAATCCACGTCCCTACAAATATAAATTAAAAAATCTGGTTATGGAGAAGGTGCTTCGTCCCATCTTGGGGTGGCGCGCGGCAAACACGCATTAATAGACCTGTTTGCGTGAATCGGGGCGGTCTACCAAAGCAGTGGGCGGCCGTCCACTTTTTCGGTCAATTTAATCCTAAATTGGGCACAAATTTTGACCCAATTAACCTTTCTCCTTTTGGCCATGTGGTCAATCTTCTATCTTATAATTTTGAGGGATAATTGCAGCCGCACCCTTAACTCTTTCAAAACATTGTAGGTTTTCCCTAATATTTTATTAATTGTATCCATGGTCCCAAACCTTTCAAGTGAGTGCGTCTATTGCCCAAAGTGGATGGAAACCGTCTAATTTAACGTCAGTTGACCAAGAAAACTAAAATCTGACAACTTCTAATCAACTTCATCCACATGATCCCCAATAACATCCATACTTTCAAATCGAGCATAACCATCCCTAGTCTCATCCACACAAATTCCAATTTCATCAACAGCATAAAGATCACCCTCTAATGTGTTATCGAAAACCTTAATAGCATGGGAAGGTTTTTATGTCCAAAAATTGTCAAATTTTAATTTTCTTGGTCAACTAACATCAGATTGGACATTTTTCGTCCATTTGAATTCCAAATACACGCACACACTTGAAAGATTTTGGGACCACGAGTGCAATAAATGAAAGGTTAGGGAAAAACCCGCAACATTTTGAAAGATTTGGGCGCAACTGCAATTATCTCTAATTTTTATGACGTTTCATGCTTCATATTTTCTTCAGTTTCAGCTATCTAACTTTTTAGTGTCATTTTTGGCTCTTACTTTTTTAAATCGTTCAAGTTGATACTCTAACTTTGTATATGTGCAAGATAGTCTCAAATTCAAGTTCTCTTATATCTTTAGTCCCTCATCTTCGGATTTTGTTCCCTCACTTCCAATTGCTTCCAGATTGACCCTTCTTCCTCAGATAATCTCCCATTGATCTAATTTTCTCTCAATTCACCACACAAGTCGGAATAAATATTATGTGAGTTTAAAAGCCTAGATAAGCTTGTAAAACACACCATCAAAGTTATTTTAGTAATATTCTCTCAAGTTTTAAATGCTACACTAATGGTCACTCAATTAAAAAAAATGATAAATCTTACGTGACGCCGATATTGTTAAATTATCACCAAGTGATATTATTTATTATGCCAAGTTAACGAAATTCATTATTAAACAAAAAGAGCATACGAACATAACATACGATTAACAGTTCAAAAATTTAACCAAAATAAATTTTGCAATACGTTTTATCTCCTAAACGTTAATTACTAGTTCCTAATTTTCAATTTTATTGACTTGGAGTAATAAATAATGTTGTTTGGTGATAAGTTGGCGATTAATGGTGCCATGTAGGATTTAATGTTAAATTTTTAAACGAGTGACCATTAGTGTAATATTAAAAATTTTGAGTGACCCTTACCATAGAACATAATTTGGCCGACCGTTGATGGATGCACCGTTTTAGCTTGAGGGTTCTCTGGTTCTAGCATGAAGTCTGGTGTTATTTCAAAAGGAGCTGTGGTGCGATGCTAGAGAGAAATGGTTTCGTTGAGTACATTGTGCTGTATGCTTCGAGCATACCCTTGGATGGATGTGACATTGAGTTGATTTTCTGGTGGATGGAAGATCATCTCCTTACTTCTTCTTCGCTTTTCGTTTGTTTTCGTTCATAAATCACGTGTATGTGTGTGTGTTTTTTTTTTTTGGATAAATTCTATACGTGTAAAGTTCTTCTACTTCAATAACAAGACAATATTCTTCTAAAATATTGACATGTACAAGTATAATTTATACTTCTTCGGGAGCAAAAATAAAAAAAATTATTATGTTAATATGAATTTAAATAAAATTGATATTAATAAATTTTATACTTCTTCAAAAATATTGATATAAAATAATACAATATTATGACTTCCATTCTAGTATAGTGACTATAACTTAACCAAATAAAATATTGTATATTGATTTGTCATTTTGTAAATTATAAAATAGAACATCTTGTCATTTTGTAAATTATAAAGGCATCTAATTCATTTAGCTAAAACTTCATGCCTTTATTTAATGGAAAGAAAAATCACTCTCTCTATCTGAATTGGAAAAAAAACTGTGCTATAACCTGTAATAAAAATGAAAATAATAGAATTGAGAGAGAGAGAGTCAAAACTCAAACGACCTATTTATATGGTAGAATTAGAGTTACACAGACAAACGAATCATCCATAATTTTGACTTAACATTTACTCATAATTAAAAAGCTCAACTAAACGTGCTCTAATTTGTATTTGAAAGTTCGATTTCACTTGAAAAGGTGGTCCATCGTGAAATTCAAATTCCTCTAAAATCAAAACCAGGTCCACATTTAAAGATTGATGCATTAACACACTTTATGCCCTATCAAAGGCATCCAAACAAGAAATGAAATCTCAAACCCATAATTTTGCATATATCCTTATTCTGTTGTCTTTCCATGTCAGTGTAAAGAAATAGTCAAAAGAGTTAAGCCACTTGACACATCACATGAATTGCTCCAACTCTCATGCACTTTTTATCCTCTCACTGTCTTGGATTGCATAACCCATGTTAAGATTTGGTCTACTTTTCCGTATCCTTACAAGAAGAATGAATACAAAAGTTTGTGAAGTTTTTTGGGGAATTCAATTCAATCAATTATTTATCAACCTGTTTGTTTTGTTCTAAGAATCTATTTCTTTCCTCGTTCTTCGATTCATGAATTGGTTACACGTACTATGCAATTTACAGTTACTACCTTGACGAGTTAGTTAATCTAAAAAAGAAGAAGAAGAAGAAGAAGTAAGCTATAGAAGAAGAAGAAGAAGTAAGCTATAGAAGAAGAAAATTCTTAATTTGATTCCTCAAATGCAACAAAAGTACATAAATCACTTCGAACGAGTAAACTCTCCTTGTGCTTCATAACCCCATGAATAGTAAATAAAGAACGATAGTTTCCACGTTTTCTAATTATAAAATTGATTCTTGTCTATCATATTATGTAGCCCTAAAGCTTGGTTTGGTATTGTTGTTCTTTTAAGAGATTTGTAGTTATGCTAAACAATCCCATAAGTATTTGGTAAACTTTTTTTTCGAAATGTTTCAAAATCAACATTTAAATGTATGATAAACAAAAGTGATTTATTGTCGTACGAGCACACAATTATTAAAATGGATATTAATTTTATGTTCTTTTGTATTATAACATTTTGTCTTTATTTTTATAATAGTAAGTAATATCGATGTTCAAATGTTTTTTAAGATAATGTATTTGCTATAATTATTTCAAATTTTTAAATTTTTTTAATTAAATCTCAGTATTTATAAAATTAAAAAATCAAAGCAAATAATTTCTGATTCTTTAGTAATTAGAAGTCATCTCTAAAATCAATCTCTTAGTGGAGCCTACATACCAAACATCCACTATGTATTTGGTGGACATGCACTAACAGCTTGCAACATAGAACAAAGTAACTCACTACAAGCTCCATATATATATAAAATGGAAACCAACAAAAACAGAAGGGAATTACACTTCTTAAACAAAAGCAAACTGGACACACAGATAAAGAAATTGTTACAAGAAACATTAAAAAAAAACAAAAAAACAAAAGTGTCACAAATTTTGCCACCCTTTTTACACACTTTCTTACGTATGTTAATTTTCTAAACTCTCTTATACTCAACCTTTATGTGGAGGACACTGATAACATTTGGTAAAGACTCCAAATGTGTCAATTTGACGTATGAAATTTATCATACTTGCCCACCCTCCAAATCCAAAACCAACAATAAATACCCATACTACAACAAATATGTTCACGGAGTATAGGCCACCCCAACCTCCTAGGAATTTTGGTGGTCTCTCAACTGCATTCTGTGAAAAAAACAGAAGAAAATTGTACATTAGTAGTTGATATTTGAAATGAATAATTAACAAAAAGAAAAATAAAAATACGTAAGTTTATATTTAACACTTCCCTTTACGTACTCATTGAATATACTAAAAGCTTAACGTGTGAAAACCTTTTATAAATGAGTGACGATAAGACTTGATGCATGATGTTTACTTTTTCTAATGTTATAGTAATATTTATGACGATATTTATTTTAACTAAAACCAATGTTCTTATTCATCTAAATCAAAAGTATGAATATGTATAAACTAATAACTAAGAAGAAAGATACATTAAAATGTGGGCTATCCCTGTCACACATGTATAGAAAGTATTTAAAGTAACAGTGGTTGTGCTTAAAATTACCTTTTTAAAAAAGTAAGTAGTAAATTAATTTCTAAACAAGTAAGTTTTGTCAGTTAAAAAGTAATTTTTTAAAAAAATAGCTGGATTACCTCTCGAGCAGATGCAGAAGCAAAAGTGATCATGTGTGCCATGGCTGGAATTATGTAGACTGTGAAGCTAACAAGAAGAGATCCCACAGTGGAGTTGATTGGACCAAAGAATGGGAAAATAATTGCAAGAAACCATATGGGAATAACCACAGGTAATCTTGCTATTGCACGTTTGAACAAGCTTTTTGTGTCATGTACTCCGATGAATTTTTCCCACACAAAGTACAATGGAGTGCATGCAAATCCAAATGTAATAAACTGCACAAAAACAATTGAAATATTAAGAAATAATTTGATTAGTAGTCAACTTTGAACTTGGAAAAGAATTTCTTATTTTGCAAAATATTTTTGGCAATTGCACTGACTTCTTTATCTCTTCAGTTTCAAAAAGACAAGATTGTTTAGAAGTAATGGGTCCAATCTCATCTTTTTTTTTTCCCCTTCAAAATTGGGACGTGAAGTATAATGCCTATATATCTATTTCGAAAAATATGGTCCCACACGTGACTTTCGCACCACATGAAGAAAAAAGCTATGATGCTTGCAAAAAACGATCTATGGGGTCTTATATTATTTCCATTATAAAGTGATTATGTAATTAAGTATAATGTTTCTTTTTGTAGTTCTTTGTAATTATTAAGGATAAAATTTCACATCATTTAAATATAAAAACAATTATAAAATTATTAATATGATATAATATTGAAAAAGGCTTAAATCAGTAATTCGATCCGTTTAAAGCTCAAGCAAACAATCGGATTTTAATATCGACGTTTTGAAAGGAGAAATTTAGCATAAATTTGGAAGATTAATTACCTGATGAATGAGCATGAGGATGACAGCAGTGTCTCTAAAACCAGTTCTTGGGAGCAAAGCAAAGGCGTTGGCGTGGTTAAGCAGCATATCTCCAAAAGCCCAATAAACAGCACTCGCCGATGGTAGGGTTAGAGTAAGCACATAAATTGTTGCCAACAAGTATATTAGCTTGAACTTTTGTGGCTTCCACATTGCATGCATTATTTCCCTAAAAAAAATGGGACACCATAATTAATTCGGGATTCAGCGATTTTTTTTTTTTTTTTTTTGTTCAAGTGAAATTGTAAATCAGATGGACTGAAAGAAGTATGTCCGTGTTTGTTTCTGCTAAAAAATTATATTAAAATCTAAGTCAAAACTAACGTTTAGTTTTAATAACACATTTTATGAGACATACATTTTTCAACCACACATCCATCGTCTTTTATCAAAATCTATTAAAATCTGATTTTTATCTAAAGTAAACATGGACTATTTGATTATGTTGATGGGCATCTAGTCCAGTAAAAATAAGCATACCGGTGACACTTAGCTCCCGTTTGGCCCTCATTATTTAGCATTATAATTTCTGGAATAGTGTTTTTTGAGAGAATGGGTGGTTGGATTTTTTTTTTCGATTTACGTGTAATATTATTTTATTAAAAAAATGTATGGTTGAGAAGAAGAAATATAAAATATATTATAATTTTAATAGAGAACTTTAATCCCAGTACCAATAGTCCTAGCAAAACCAAAAGAAACAAGACTCCATATTAATTTAGTTTAGATGACAGATTAGGATTTGATTCACCAGTCCCCCTTAAATAGAAGAGAAAGCTATGGATTTCATGCCATTTTCTAAGACTAGATTTTAGAATCGTGTACAATCTCATAAATAATTGTGAAAATGTGCAAGCAATTTGAATTCAAAACTTTGGGCTGGCTCAACTTATAGGGAAAATATTTATTTTTGATATATTATTGAACTAATAAAATTATTCCCCAAGAATGTCATTAGTTGCAAACACGAAAATTTTGTCTCTATTTAGTTTAGATAAAAATCAATTTTTTATTGAATTTTGATAAATGTTGATGAAATGTGTTGTTGAAAAGTTATAAATCTTATGAAATATGTGGTTAATATTAATGGTTGGCTTTAAATTAGATGTTAACCTAACTTTTTAATTGAACATGATATTAATTTATAAACCAATGGTTTCTAAATCTTTAATTTTTCATATTTATATATGTTAGAAGTTTAACTTTACGTCTCCTTCTCGCGTCTAGTTAGCATCAAAGGTCATTATTTTACGTAATAAATTAACATATAGGACTTAGTGACAAACAATAAAGTTACTTTATAGTTTAAGGGTGTGTTTGTATCATATTATTTTGGAAGAATGTATTTTGAAATAATAAATTGATGGAAATGTGTGGTTGAAAAAGAAGGAAAATTTATTGATGTGATAGAAAATATTATTTTATTAAAGAATATGTAGTTGAAAATGAGTAAAAAATGAGAATGAAAAAAATAATATGGTTCAAACAGAGACTAAATATACAATAGAAAAATTAGACCAATAGTTCATTTGATCAGTCTCCCGTTGTGAGGATTAAAATCAGTTTTTGAATAAATTTTTTGATGAAATGTGTGATTAAAAAGACGTGAATCCCATGAAAGAAAATGAAAGACAATTAAAAATAAGAAAAACATGCCACCGGGTTTCGAGGAAGCATGTTCCCATCCCGGAGAAAGGTGCTTCCAGCTTATATATAATGCGTGCATGTGTTATGTCCATATTAGACAAGTATAAGTTAACAAAGTAAATAGTGGAAATGGTGGGTGTTAGAGAGAGACATTTGAATGCGACACGATTTAAATAAATAAGATTTATCTAGTCTTTCAGATTGAATCGAATGTATATAAATATTGAGTTCGAATCTTATTACGACTACTCAAAACTTCGTAATATCGAAAAATAATGAATCTAGCCTATCCTAAACGAGATGAAAAGTGTTGATGTTATACGTATTAGAGCATGTTCTAAAGAATCAGCTTCTTTTTGCTTTTCTTCCTTTTGAAAATATGAAACGTTATATCATAAAAAGAAAAAAAAAATTGTTTCTTTCCGTCTTTCAAGCAAAGGAATACGTGATCTAATCCGTCACTTTTAAGTTTTAACATCTAATTTTTTTGACATCTAAATTAAGAGACATTTATTCGACGGTCGAAAAAATGGAAAAAAACCGATCGAAAAACTTACACCGTGACGGCATGCCCACCAAATGTGTAAAGAATGTTTGTGGCCCCAGTGAAGTAGAGAACCATTTTGGCTGGTCCTGAATGCTTTACTCCTTCAACCTTCACGTACCAACATTAGTCATTAATTAACTAGTAAAACTTTATATGTGACACAAACATATTAATTAAAACCTAATCAAGCCGAAATTCCACTTTAATATTACCTTAAATAATACATTACCAAAGACTTAAATAATAAATAAACAATTCCTCTTTCTAACAATTTAAGAGTGTTAACATAATTTTTCGAGTTTAAATCTCATTGCTAGCGAAATGAAAAATGACTCCGACAAGCACGAACGACGTGTTGAATATTATATTTTACTAAGTACGCTTTCGAATTTTCAATAGTATAAATTTTTAGACGAGATATTTTAAGTCGAGATTAATTAGGAAAATATTATATACCTGTCCATGGAGGAGAGAAGCAACAGTTAGGTACCATGCAGTGTAAGTTGTCATGACAAGACCTAGAAATGACCAAATTCTATAGTTGTGGAATGATGGGATGAAGACTGTAGTGGCACAACAGGCTCCAAATATATACGTCCAAGTTCTCTTATCAAGATTGTCATTTATATAGTAGATGTTACTGCAACACAAAAATGAACAAAAAAAAAAATAAAAAAAAATATTAGTAATAGGATCTATAGATGATTCGAGATATACCATCAGTGTCATTTCTTCTATATACAAGCCATCGGGTTTGAAAACACTATTTGTTATCGAACTTATAGTACTGTTTTTTACTTCGGTGATCGAGCTTTTTTGTTCTACATAAGTGACGCAACCTCATTTAGTTAAATCTCTCGTAATCGACTTTAGTACGTAAGAGTAAGTTTGTGAAAGATATATATACGAATCTTATTAACAACTATTTCAAATCGAGTTAAAGAGTCTTTTTTTTTCGGAAGATATCTTAGAAGATTTATGTAAGTTTGGTTTCGGGGCCAAATTAATAATTGTGTATATAATTTTAAAAAGGGAAAAGTAACAAGGGGATCCACCTTGCACATGCAATTAACTGAATCACAGATCCAAAGAGAAGAAAAGTGCAGTTGAAAAAGAGGCCAATGTTTCTCCAATGTTTTCCTAGAAGCCCATCAAGAACTTCAAACCACTGCATCAGAATGAAATTAAACAGAAATAATTAAAAGACCTTAAGAAAATCTCAATAACTTAGAATTCAATATATTGATGTATAGACTTCTTGAAAATGAATGAAAAGGGAAGAAAAGACGAAATATAAATATAAAGGAATGATATCGAATATGCATAAACAAAAGTATAAAGTGAGTAGAAACAGTGGCAACTCAAATTTCATATCAAGTTGGTCATTAAATTTAAACGATCCGATCATTCAATTTATAAAATTACATTGTGATCTAGTCGATAGCTTAGCTAGAAATTAACTAGACGTCTATGTCACATATTTGTTAATCAAACAAATGGATGTGTTCAATGACGTGATCGAAACAAAATGAAATTTAATAATTTTGCCAAAAGTTAAGTTACGATCAATGTTTTTAACCCAAAATATAAAAATAAAAAAATCAAGCAGTAACTGTAAATTACAAGGTTTCCAAAATCACAATAATTCAAAAATTAATAATAGATATATTTATCGAAATAGGAATCAAGAGACGTGATGAAGTCGAATGCAAAGAAAAATGTACATACCTGGATTACATGGTTTCTAAAATCCACTTTTTCTCTTTCTTTTCTGGTTCTGTATTCAACATAGAGAACACTAATAAGATAAGCAGTCCAGCTTCCCATCAAACCGTAGAACAGTTGGAAAATAATTCCAGACACCATTCCCAGTTGTGAAAATGAGTAAGGCAGTGTGAGAAGCACTTGGGCAACCTACAACATAAAAATAAAAAATAAAAAAAATACTCAAATAATTGTTCTAACAGCATGTTTGAACGAGCTTAAAAGTTACTTTCCTAGAAAGTAAAGTAAACATTGTTAGTAAAACAAGTAAGATGGAAGATCATGTTGATAAATAAGTAACTTATAAGTTAAAAAGTTGCCTGATTAGAAGCGCAGCTAAACCATGCATCATAGACAGAACCTCCATGCCAAAACAGATTAGAAAACTTGCTTTTAATGGAGTCTGATTTGGGTTCTTCTCTTTCCATCTCTACATAGTTTCCTGCAACTACAGTTTCAACCTTTTCTGAGGCCATTTTCTGAATGTGTGCAATGAAGGATTTGTAGGGAGTTTATATAAATAGATGAACTGATCAAGATTTCTATCTCTTCTTTATTAGTATTTCCTGAACAATGATTGAGTTACCCTTGAAGGGACCTAGTTAGGTCAGCATTTGTATGTGATTGAGCAATAAATATCTGTGGAAAATAAAATTTTAAATGAATATACTTTTCTTTAATAACTTAATTTTTTGGATTAAGTTAACAAAATAATCTAATAGATAAAGACTCTATATTCAAATCTCGCTACAACTCATTTATGAATAAAACACGCCATAGTGACATAAGAGAAAGTGTTGTACAAAATTGTATTCATATTTGTCGTAAAATATTAATGATATCCGTTGGAATTTGAGTGTGATCCGAATTTTTTGTTGAAATTGTTGAAATAATTGAAGTGCACATCAAGAAGAATTCAAGTTTGGAATGTTATTGGAGTCCCATATTAAGTTAAAGTTCTACTTTGAAAGCTCATTGGATGTTGAAATTTGTATTAGATTTGAATATGTTAAATTATGGACCGAGAAGAAAAGTCGCTGCATTTTCGCTAGCATGTCGCTAGTTGGACGCTCGAACGAAGCTGATGGAAAACAACCCGAGAGTTTTTCGCTCGACTGTCGCCTGCCCGTCGCTCGAGCGATGGGCTGTCACCCGAACGTCGCTCGAGCGACAGTGTTACCCGGCCCAAGATTGTTTTTCGTTTTGACACCTTTTTGGTATTTTACTTCAACTACAACTCGACTATCAGAGCTTTGGATGCCCCCTACATTCTTGCCTATAAATACTAGGTTCTTCTTTACAATTAAATAGTGAGAAAATAGATTATTGAATTATAAGATTTGTTGTAATTTTCTTTCTCTTCTTCATTATTTCTGGATCAATAAAATCTCTTAATTCCTCTGCTATATTCTTATTTTTCTTTTGTTCTTTGGTTCTTGATCAATACTTCATATTGTGCCATATAACTTCAACATATCAGTTGGTGGTTGATTTCACAACAAGTGACATTAATCTTTAACAGGCGGTATCAGATCAATTCTGGTATCTTGCTTGTTTTCGCTAACAAGTGGTATCAGAGCCTCAGGTTCAGCAGTTCCGCAGAGCGCAATGTTTGATTTGTTCGAAATTTTTTGTTCGTGATTGCTTCCATGAAGTATGACATTTCGTTTTTGTATCGGAGCATTAGATTTTCGCTATGGATTTGGATGACGCGTTGCTGGGAATTGACAAGATGTCCCAACTTTGACCGCATAAGAGAAATTATGGAAGGATAAGAATGTAGTTTCTCACATTTATCTTCATCTATTTAATACCATTCTTTATGACGTTTTGAAGAAGAATTTTGTAGCTGCTTTATGGTTGAGATTGGAACAATTGTGCATGACTAAAAGTCTCACAAGCAAGTTGAATTTCAAGTAACATTTATATTCTCATCGAATGGCAGAAGGATGATTACTGGAAGATCACATGGCTGTGTTTAAGAAATCGTTGCTGATTTGAAAAAGATTTGGCCTTGATCCTATTGTGTTCGTTGCCCGCTTCATATTCTTCGTTTAGAGACACGATCTTGTATGGTCGTGATACTTTCACCATAGAGGACGTGTATGCTGTTTTGTATTCAAAAGAGAAGATGAATCATTTTGTTTTTGAGACTAGCGATGGAGCTCACTTTGTTGCTCATGGTGATTTTGGAAGTGGCGGATCGAAGTCGAAGTTTAGTAATCAAATTTGTAACTACTACAAAAAGAAGGGGCACTTGAAAAAGGATTGCTACAAATTGCAGAATAAAGAAAGGATGACTGCAAGTAGAAATTCAAATACTTTAGGCGAAGCGACCTCGTGGGGAACGTTGTAAGTGATGGAGAGCTCATGGCTATTTTTGACAACAAGTCTAAATCAGATGATGATTGGATTTTGGATTCAACATGTGTGTTTCATATGTGTCCAAATAAGGACTTATTTGCTACATATAGGAATGGCAAAAAAATTTGCCAACTCGGGCTCTGCTCGAAAAAAGTCAGCTCGGGCCGAGCCTCATTTTTTTGCCAAGCTTTACTCTGCTGAGCTCGGGCCCAAAAAAATTCGGCTCAAAAAACGGCCCGAGCTTTTATTTTGGGCATCTCGTTGACATAACTAGATATATTGGAGGCTTTAATATATTTGAAGGACTGAGAATATGCGGAATTACATTTTCAAGAACAAGTTGACAGTATAATGGCCGAAGAGTTGCAGCAGATTCAAGCATAAGATATTGTAAGTTTTTAAATTGATTAGTTTCAAAAAATACGTAATTTCTAAATTTTTTTGTTTCAAGCAAAATTGTACATGAAATATTTTATTCGTGTACAATTTTAATTCTACATACGATAATTGTAGCGGGTCCCAAGCCCGAATAAAGGAGGATGTTTTTAACTTTTATAATTTATTTAATTTATAACACATATAAATAGTACAATTTTAAATTCTTTAAATAAAAAATGTAGATTTTACACCAAAAAAATCCTAGCCGGCTCATCCCGCAGGCTCAGGCCAAAAGCTCGGGTCGAGCCTCAATTTTTTTGGCCAGACTTTGCTGGGCCGAGCTTTTTTTCGGCTCGACTCGTTGACATAGCTAGCTATATATGAAACTGTTGTCAAATGTGTTGTGGTTATGAGAAATAACGCACTTTGTCGGGTTGCTGAAATTGGAACGGTCAGATTGAAGCGTTTGGATGGAATAATTAGAACACTTGGCCATGTTCGATATGTTCCGAATTTGAAGAAAAATCTCATCTTGTTGTCAATCATTGATTTAAAAGGTTATGAGTTCTTTGGTGGAGGTGGAGCTTTGAAGATTTGTAAGGGTGCCCAAATTGTATTAGAGGGACGGAAAATGTTTCAATTACATATCTTGTAGGGACATGCAAAATTTGGAAGAATCAATGAGCACACGTTCAGTACTATGATGGACATTCAGTTTGGTACAATACCTTTAGGAGTTCATAAATGGTCAAATTTGAAGAATACAACTAAGTGAATTTTTGAAGATATAGATAATATCGCTTTGCTATCATCACCCGCGGCGCCATTGTATTCAGTTGCTAAAAACAGATCAAGTGGAACAGGTATGTGGATGTTGATTTTGTTGAGCATGTTTTAAGTGGAGTAGAAGGTTTACAATTTTGCAAATGACCTTCTGAAAAAGCATTTGGTAATGATCCTGTTTTGGGGTGTGTTACAACCTATTTTGATTAATTTAAAATCACAGTGATTTTTTTTGGAATCTAAGGTAATTCTGCAGTAGTGTTTGAATTCATTAGAAGTGGTGGAGTATTTTGTGTTTAGTTGGAGAAATTAATTTTTTGGTTATTGTTGAAGAAGTCAGTTTATTCCTTAGTGAAATTCATGTCAAAGTGGAGATTGTTGGAATTTGGGTGTGACCCGAATTCTTTGTTGAAGTAATTGGAGAATTCTAATTGAAGTGCACGTCAAGAAAAATTCAAGTTTGGAATACTATTAGAGTCTCATGTTAAGTTAAAGTTCTACTTTGGAAACCCATTGAGTGTTGAAATATGTATTATATTTGAATATGTTAAATTATGGACCGGGATGAAAAGTCGCCACATTTTCGCTAACTGGACGCTCAAGCAAAGCTGATGGAAAACAACACGAGAATTTTTAGCCCGCCCGTCGCTATCGCCTAACCGTCACTCGAGCGACAGTGGTACCTGGCCCAAGATTGTTTTCTGTTTTAATACATTTTTGACATTCTACTTCAACTACAACTCGACTATTAGAGTTTTGAACGCCCTTACATTCTTGTTTATAAATACTAGACTCTTCTTTACAATTAAATAGTGAGAAAATAGATTAATAAATTATAGGATTCATTGTAATTTTCTTTCTCTTCTCCATTATTTTTGGGTCAATAAAATCTTCTAATTCTTCTGCCATATTCTTATTTTTCTTTTATTCTTTTGTTCTTGATCAATACTTCATATTGTGCCATATAACTTTAACAAATCAGTTTGGCGGTTGATTTCACATCAAGTGGCATCAATATCTAACAAGCGGTATCAGATCAATTCTGGTATCTTGCTTGTTTTTGCTAACAATATCTTTTTCAAATTCTGAAAATGTTTTAGGGTCCATTTGATTGATTTAAATTCCATGAAAAATGTCACATCCGATGAAATCAATTTCTACTTTGACCGTTTGATACGAAAGTGAAAATGAAGTTCAAATTCCAAGGTACAATCACTTTAAACTTATTTTTTGTCAATTTCACGAAAAATGCATTCATATGGGATATTTAGATTTTTTATTTTCCAACTTATATAGAATTGGAAAGCCTTTCCACCTTTGACAATCAAACGGACCCTTAGTGAAGCAATGCTGCGACTTTCATTACGTTCAATTTCTCCACCAAAACAGACAGAATAGTCCTTAAATTGTCAAATTTCAACTAATAAAAAATTCTCAAATTGAACAAATTTCTAAGCTATATATAATAAAGATTGTTGTAAAATTTATTTCTTTATATTTGAGTTATTTAATTTGAGCTTCAGTTGAATCATAAATTATAGTGAGGAAGTAAAACGAAAGAAATATGTTTTCTTTTGGCATTTTGATCTCAAAATGTTATATAAACAGCGTATAAACATAACTAATGACCACATATACCCTAACAATAATTACTTTTTAAAATGTAAAATTTAACTTATTTTCTAAAAAAAATAACTTTTAAGCAAAATTCAACATCCCCAAGAAAAATTCTTTCACATGAACACTAGTTATAGAGTAAGGGTAATGGGCCTAGAGTAGCATGATCGCACGAGCGGGTGTCCCACCAATATCCCTTCCTTTTTAAAGAATCCCATATTATAGACTGACTGATCATGAACACAACTATAGGAAAGTATTAAAGGAAAAAATTGCTTATTAAAACGATTATAATCAAAGATGGAAGGAATGATTACTTTGGACTAGACTTAAGTGCTCAACATCATTAATCCCACACGTGTGCCAACTGGCTTCACAAAAGATATCTAAATCCAATCTTTACCCTTTTTTCTCCTACTTTGGGCTATTTCTTTCCCTCACTCTCTAAATATGCATACATATCTCCATGTGACAATCAATAAATTCTCTAACAGAAAGAGATTTTGAGTTATAACATAAACTGACATCTTTTTTTTTGAATCGATACGTACGTATAAAAGATCTAAAAGTCGAAATAGAAACATGTTAAGAAGCACCAAAGAAACAACTTAAAATGAAGCTCCAATAATACAAGCAACACTCCAGCAGCTAAAAAAGCTCCAATTTAGTGGGCCCATTTACTTTGTTATTCGAAAATATAAAATTTTTAATGCGGATTTTTTCTTTTTTCATTTTTTTTTTTAACTTGTCTAAAAGAGTTTTTAGTCAAATTCTGATTTCGTT